>PVIY010031037.1:0-30356 GCA_004026745.1 Myrmecophaga tridactyla | reverse complement strand
AAAATCCACAGCAAAACTACTAGAGCTAATAAACGAGTACAGCAAAGTGGCAGGTTACAAGATCAACATTCAAAAATCTGTAGTGTTTCTATACACTAGTAATGAACAATCTGAGGGGGAAATCAAGAAACGAATTCCATTTACAATTGCAACTAAAAGAATAAAATATTTAGGAATAAATTTAACTAAAGAGACAAAAGACCTATACAAAGAAAACTACAAGAAACTGTAAAAAGAATAATCTCCAGGATAACCTCTCAACTCTGTTTGGAATCTCTTAGCCAATGACACTTTATTTTCTCTCATTTTGCTCTTCCCCCTTTTGGTAAAGAAGGTTTTCTCAATCCCTTGATGCTGAGTCCCAGCTCATTCTAGGATTTCTGTCCCACATTGCCAGGAAGACCCACACCCCTGAGAGTCATGTCCCATGTAGAGAGGGGGAGGGAAGTGAGTTTGTTTGTCATGTTGGCTGTGAGAGGACACATCTGAGCAACAGAAAACGGTCTCTTGGGGGTGACTCTTAGGCCTAATTTTAAGTAGGCTCAGCCTATCCTTTTCAGGGTTAAGTTTCATATGAACAAGCCCCAAGATTGGGGGCTCAGCCTATTGCTTTGTCTGAAAATGTTTCAATTTCTCCCTCATTTTTGAAGGACAGTTTTGCTGGATATAGAATTCTTGGTTGGCAGGTTTTCTCTTTTAGTAATTTAAATATATCATCCCACTGTCTTCTTGCCTCCAGGGTTTCTGCTGAGAAATCTACGCGTAGTTTTATTGGGTTTCCCTTGTATGTGATAGATTGCTTTTCTCTAGCTGCTTTTAAGATTCTCTCTTTCTGTTTGACCTCTGACATTCTGATTAGTAAATGTCTTGGAGTACGTCTATTTGGATCTATTCTCTTTGGAGTACTCTGCACTTCTTGGATCTGCAATTTCAAGTCTTTCATAAGAGTTGGGAAATTTTCAGTGATAATTTCCTCCATTAGTTTTTCTCCTCCTTTTCCCTTCTCTTCTCCTTCTGGTACACCCACAACACGTATATTCGTGCACTTCATATTGTCTTTCAATTCCCTTGAGTCCCTGCTCATATTTTTCCATTTTTTCCCCCTATGTTTTCCTTTTCTTGTTGGATTTCAGATGTTCTGTCCTCCAGTTCACTAATCCTATCTTCTGCTTCTTGAAATTTGCCATTGTAGGTTTCCATTGTTTTTTTCATCTCTTCTACTGTGCCTTTCATTCCTGTAAGTTCTGTGATTTGTTTTTTCAGACTTTCCATTTCTTCTTTTTGTTCATTCCTTGCCTTCTTTATATCCTCCCTCAATTCATTGATTTGGTTTTTGATGAGATTTTCCTTGTCTGTTCGTATATTCTGAATTAATTGTTTCAACTCCTGTATCTTATTTGAATTGTTGGTTTGTTCCTTTGACTGCGCCATTATCTTCAATTTTCTAGTCTGATTTGTTATTTTTTGCTGGTGTCTAGGCATTTAATTACCTTAATTAGTTTATTCTGGAGATTGCTTTCACTTCTTTTACCTAGGGTCTTTTTGCTGGATGAATTTGTTGTCTATTTGTTCTTTGACATTCAGTTCAGCTTTTTCTGGATCTCTAGCTTAGGTGTTGTTTAACAGAGGATAATTTTTCAGTTCTTGTTTTCCTGTTTCTTGCCCTGTCTATATGGTGCCTTTCCCCCCCCACCCTTAGGAGGGTCTACTTAGGTATTACAGACCCCAGCCAGATTTTCCCGGACCAAACTGACCTCCTATCAGGAGGAAAGAGTCGCCTGTGTCAGTTTTCCCTGAGGGTGAGACCCAGAAGGTTGAAAGACTTTCTTAAGAAGTCTCTGGACTCTGTTTTTCTTATCCTGCCCAGTATGTGGTGCTTGTCTGCTTGCAGGTCCCACCAGCATGAGATGACGTGGTACCTTTAACTTTGGCAGACTCTCCCTGCTGGGGCATGGTGGAGACAGAGGAGAGGTTGTAGGCTGGTTTTAATGGCTTCAAATTACTAAGCCCTGGTGTCTGAGTTCCTTAAGGGAGGGATTCCACCTGAGTTGGGCTTCACCCCTCCCCTGGGGAAGGCACAGGCTCCAGACAAGCCCTCAAACAAGCTTGTTTCTGCCTATGCCAGGGGCAGTTGCAGCCTGAGAAGTCCTGCTGCTGTATCCAAAGGCAGTCAAGACTTTGTAGAAATACAGCCACAAAAACCTCTGTTTCTTTTTTTTCTTTTTCTTTTTCTGTCAGCCCTGCCCCCTTGGCGCCAGGGCAAAAATGAGCGACCTGTGCTTTGACCAGGTTCACTTGAGCTGGGGGCCTATTTTTGATTGTCAGAATTTGTTAATTGTTTACCTGCTGCTGGTAAAGACTCTTTCCTTTACCCTCTGGGAAGCAGCCTGTGGGGGAGGGGCGCCGGCCAGCACGGCTTGGGGTATCACGGTTCGGGGGGGGCTCGCAGCCAGTCCAGCTGGTCCAGATTGGGGTATGCTCTGTGTCTGGTCACTACATAGCCCCAGGAGCTGTTCTGTACTGTTTCTGGTTATTATTTAGTAGCTGTTCTGGAGGACAAACTAAATCGTGCACATTGGTAAGCTTCCATCTTGGCTGCTGCTCCCTCAGCCTACGGCTTTGGTTGTCCCCACCACTTGTGAGAATATCAAGAATTCTCCAGTTGGGGAAGTTGAATTTTCCTCCTTTCTTACTATTCCCCCAAGGGGACTTTGCAAATACTTTTTTATTCACTGTTCAAATCACTCTGGGATTTATCAGTGCATCACTCTGGACAAACCTACAAAATCTCATGCCCTACTCAAAGTTCCAAGTATTATGGTGTTCAATTAAGCTGTCCACATAAGTTATATTAGGAAATGCACTATTCAAAATATAAATTTTGTACCAAATAAACATTTTTTGCTTTAGTCTCACACATAAGTTAAAATTTTAAAATATTAATTACTATCTATTTTCAACATCCTGCAGTATTGACATTCCTGTGTTCTTCCTTATGCAAAACATTTTTAAATTTGTATATTTAGTCACTATCACTATACACTCTAGGCATTCCTAGAGTATACCATCTCAATCTTTATTGTCTATCGTTCCTTCTGATTTCATTTGTGCCCCCAGGCCTCCTCTCTCTATCATTCTCACATTCAGCTTCATTCACTGTTCTAACATTACTGTATTATAGTTAGGCAGTATTGTGCTATCCGTTTCTGAAGTTTTACAATCACTCCTGTTGCACAATCTGTTTTCCTTCTGCTCCAATTACCCAATATCTATCCTATTTCTATCTCCTATGGTCTCTGTTACCAACTGAAATTCTCCAAGTTCATTCACCAATGTTAGTTCATATCATTGAGACCATTATGGGTGATATTTTAAAGTGAAAAACTCTCATGTCAAATTCTCCACTCCTAAAATTGAGAGTAGTTGAAGAGTTAGGAGAAAAGATGTTCACAATTCAGTAATGGTTTGTTATTTATATAGATATTTAAAATCTTGGAGTTTGACATGTTTGTCAGTAATGTTTGAATCTTACCAAATTGAGACAATTCCCACAAGGAAAACAACAAAGGAAAAAAAAACAGATAAAATGGACTTCATCAAAATTAAAACTTTTGTGCAAAGCACATCAACAAGAAAGTAAAAACACAACTTACAGACTGGAAAAAAATAAATGCTAACCATATATCTGATAAGGGTTTAATACCCACAATATATGAAGAACTGCCACAACTCAACATAAAGACAAATAAGCCAATTATAAAATGGGCAAAGAAATTGAATAGACATTTCTCCAAAGAAGATATACTAATGGCCAATCAGCACATGAAAAGATGCTCAACATCAATGGTCATGGGGGAAATGCAAATCAAAATCACAATGAGATACAACTTCCTACCCACTAGGATAGTTATTATTAAAAAAGCAGAAAACAAATCCTGAAGAGGATATGGAGAAATTGGAACCCTCATATACAATTAGCAGGAATTTAAAATGGTGCAGCCACTATGGAGTCAGTTTGGTGGTTCCTCAGAAAGTTGAACAACCATGACGTGGGAATCCTACTTCTTGGTATACACCCAAAAGAACTGAAAGCAAGGACTCAAACAGATATCTGTACATCGTGTGTTCATAGTTGCATTATTCAAAATAGCCAAAAGGTGGAAACAACCCAAGTGTTCATCAACAGATGAATGGATAAACAAAATGTGGTAAATATATACACAATGTAATATTATTCAACTGTGGAAAAGAATGAGGTTCTGATACATGTGACAACATGGATGAACCTTGAAGACATGCTGAATGAAATAAGTTAGACACAAAAAAACGTACTGTATGTTCCTGCTTAAGTGAAATACCTAGAATAAACAAATTTATAGAGACAGATTACAGGTTACCAGGGGCCAGGGGTGGTGGTGACAGGAATGGGGAGTTATTGCTTAATGGGCACAGAGTTTTTGTTTGACCTAATGAAAAAGTTTGGGTAATGGACGTTGGTGATAGTACAATATTGGGAATGTAATTAATACCACTGAATTGTACACCTGAAGGAGGTTAAAATGTGAAATTTTGAGTTGTATGTTACAATGAATTAAAAAAAAAAGCAATGCGTAAAATAATTTATACAGTATGATCCCAATGGAGTTTAGGAAAAAAGTGTGTGTGTGATATACAATGCAGTAGACACATATGTACATATACGTATGTATCTGAATATGCACAAAAAAGATCAGAAAAGATACCATCCTTTCTTTAGGGAGTTATAATGGAGAGGAGGAGAAAGAGAGGGGTAACTTTTATTTCTTATATTCCTGACTTTATTTTTTCCCAAACAATAGCAGCAACAAAACACATACATTACTTAATTATTATTATTTTTTATAAAAAGGGCTTACCAAGGCCAGGAAAGGACCCAATGAAAGAGCAGAAACTAGGAAAACAATCAGTCCCAAGGAAATAACACGGACAAAGCTGAAACTGTTCCATCGAATGGATCCATCTACAGAAAAGGAACACTGTCATTAAGCAGGGGCATGGAAAGCCATAATATATAATATACGCTAAAATTAGAAGTATTCCCCAGTGACACACCAAACTTTATGATGTAGCAAGAGCACAGAAAAGTCAGAATAGGTAAAGGGATTATAGGGTCAGTAGCTGTGAGAAATTCGTTGTTATATCATAAAACCCTCTTGCTAAGCCAGCAACCAAACCATTATAACCAGGGGGAAAAAATAAAAAAAAGATTTTGCTATATCCTAAAACTTGCCTGGTTTATCTGCAGTGAAACAGTAAGATCGTAGCAGATATACACCATAAGCTGGTGCTACGTAGAGGAAGATGTGCTTGAAATGTAGGAGAATGGCAAAGAGAAATGCTCCTTCCATATGCCTTTTCTAGGAGATTTAAAAGGAAAATATCACTTTAATATTCAGGGTAAACTAAATGCAGTAATGTATTCTGGATTGGGTCCTGGAATAGAAAAAAGCCATTAGTGGAAAAACTGGAGAAATTTGAATGTATCAATACAGGTTTCTTAGTTCCATTTACCATGGTTACGTAAGAATGTTAACATTAGAGGAAACTGGGTGAGGGATATACAGGAATTCTTTGTACTATCTTTGCAATTTTTCTGTAAATTTAAAATTATTACAAAAAGTTTATTAAAAATAAAATTATATGTATCTCTTAAGACATATTCTAAATGCTTACAAATGAAATATATTTGGGATGTATGTTTCAAAATGACTGTGCACAAGTATGCATAGAGAATCACTGAACTATTTGCTCTACTTCTGTACATGATTTAAATTTTCTATAATAAAAGTTTTTAAAATTCAGGGTAAATATTCTACAGGCAAATAAGAATAGAGGCAAGTGATTTCAGCTGGATTTTATACTGAGTTTAGTGGTTTAAATCTTCAGTGTTTCAACAAATATTAAGTACTAAGCTCGAAGCTGAAGTATAGCACGTCATCAGTAAACACCACACTGTAAATTTTGCCTGACGAGCTAGAGCACCGATAATTCAATCACGTCCAACTCCTTCCAGTTTTACAATTGCTGGAGTTGATTTCCAAAGAGGAGTTGAGAAAAAGGGTATGAATGAATACATACAATGGTATGCTACCAAAGAATCATTTAAATTTTCTATGAAATTAAATCTTATATAGCAATACAGTCCTATGAGGCAGAAGGCACCAGGCATAGCATTTGATCCTAACAAACTACCTTGGAGAACTAAAGCTATTTTGATTTTTTTTTTAGAAAAAGAGTTAACTATAACTAAATAATGTCTCAATTCTACCTACCTTGCAGGAATTTTGGAAAGATCAAATGAGATAATTATCCTGGGGTTCAACAAAGGAAACTGCCAAAGGGACCAAAGAATCATCATGTGTGGTCTACAATAGAAAGGTTTAAAAATAGTAAGAATGGGATGCTTCCAGGTTTCTTTTTACCAATTTTATAATTTATTTAAGATCTAGATAAGACCTAGCTGATTCTAGAGTCAAAACTAAGTGCATTTGTTCAACAACCATCTAACAATCATTCATTGAACACCAGTTATGTCCTAAGCACTTTGCGGATTTTTATGGTTAAAAAAAATTATCCAGATACTTACAGTTGACAAAGAACTTTAAAACAGATTATTGTGTTTGATCTTTCCAAATTCCCTGTGATGCAGAAAGCACCATTTTTCAAATAATATTAAGGATACATTTCTTTTCGTTTTTCAGACAAGAAAACTGAGAGAGGTTAAGTGACTTGCCTTGGGTTAATAGTTTTCAAACATGATTGTGATAAAAATTCCCTAAGGATTCCTAGGGCCCAATGCTACAGTTTCTGATTCAGTGTACAAAAGGGTGGCCCAGAAATCTGAATTTCTGATTTCCAGCTCTATAAGAGAAGAACAATAATTATAGATACCTCACTGAATGGTGTTAACAATATTATCTCACAGTAAGATATTATATGCAATGTACCTAATCTGAAGTAATCATTATATGTAATGTACCTATCTGTATGAGTCACATAGCTCCTTAGGGTTAGTCAGGATAGGAACTGAGGTCCTTTGATTCCAAATTCTGCATGTTCCTTTACCCTATGTCATATGTTTCTGATGGTAAACACCACCATCACAGCTATTATACTGTAAAAGCTGCTGGAGATTTCATTCCTAGATAAATAACCCCAACCAAACACAGAAATTCAAGTTTAATGCATGTCTGCCACACTATAACAACTTTTTAGAGGCATACCTTATTTTATTGCACTTCACTTTATTAAGCTTCACACATATTATGATTTTACAAATTGAAGGTGTGTGGCAACCCTGTGTCAAGTAAGTCTACTGGTATCATTCTTCCAATGGCATGTGCTTACATCATGTGCTTACTTCTGTGTCACATTTTAATTTAGGTATGTACTTTTTTTTTAAAGCATAATACTATTGCACATTTAATAGACTACAATGTAGTGTAAGCATAACTTTTATATGCACTGGGAAAAAAAATTCATGAGAGTGGCTTCACTGTGATATTTCCTTTATTATGGTGGTCTGGAACTGAATCCACAATATCTCTGAGGTATGCCTGTATAATTATCTCAGGTGTAAAATGAGGAATATTATTGCCAAAAGAGAAGATGGTATTCAGGAGAAATATCCAATGAAAGCATCTATAGCACTTGGCAACTCAAAATGGGCAAATAAATTTACCCATCTTCCATTACACTGCTGCCTTTACAAACTGAAAACCACATTTAAGAGGGGAAAAATTTAATTCAACAATTTTGTGTTTACCTGAAATAATCGTGCAATGGAGAGTAGCATTAATCCAAATAAAAAACCATTGTACTGGAAATGAATATCTGGACTAATGTCAAGGAAAGAGAACAGAGGATACCAAAAAATTGACAATGAACCCATGTTGAACAAATTGAATACAGATATTAAAAATGCTTTCTTAAAAGGTAAGTTAAAGACAAAAACATTCCTGCCAGCTTGGATTTCTCATAAATGTGCTTTCTATAAACAGAGTCAAATCCTGGACAAATTCTTTAATTAAAATTTCTGTTTAAGAAAAAAAGGAAACATTCCCATTTTCTCTACTCTAAATATACAGCAAAGTATTTTTTAAAAGCAAGAAGTTTTGCTGTTGTTTTAAAGATAAATTTAGAATTGAGCATTTTTTTTAGAATTAGATTTTTTTAGAGTTTTTTGGAATTTTTATAAAATTTAGAATTTTAAAAGAATCTTTAGAAAATGAGAAAAGTTCTGCTAATATGCAGCAATCATGGTTTATACTACATACATAGTCTTAAGCCTCTGAATGAATGAACCTGTGAGGTAGGTAGAATCATCATTTTCATTTTGTAGATAAGAAAATTAGAGACATTAATCTACTCAAAGTCCTAAAGCTACTGCAACATATTTAAGTTTGAGTCAAGGTCAGTCACAAACCAAAATCCAGGTGCTTTCCTTCATACCAGTTTGCTTCTAGAAAAACCATAAAACATTAGGATTCTATAATTAGGATTTTAATTGCATTCATGTCCACTGGATTTTAAGAACTTTGCCTGTAAATATGTGGCAAACCAAGATAGCAGAAAAGCAGGAAGCCCTACCTGTTCCTATATGCAACATTGTGATAGGCCCATTATATGTAAAATATTTAGAATAATGGGTACCAAAACTATTTAAGATATATGTATTTGATTAATCTGAAGACTGTTAACAAATCCCAGTACATTGCTTTTCTGATTATTTTACTGATTTTCACATATCACAATTAAATTTTCAGGGACAAGGTGCTCTAACAACCAGAGTATAGGTGAGTAAAGACCATAGTTGTAGGAGCCCACTAACCCACCCTATACCCATATTCAGAAGCTCACATTTCTTTGCACTACAGTTAACAGCAATATTTTAATATTCTTTCATCAGCAGTAACAAAGATATCACACCAATATTATGGGTCAATAACAGAGAGGTATAAAAGGTATGGGAAGGACATGAGTTTTCTTTTCCTTTTCCGGAGTGATGAAAATGTTATAAATTTAATCATGGGGATGTATGCACAACTATGTGATGATAACTGTGCACCAGTGATCGTATACTTTGGATGGCTTCTATGGTGTGTGAATATATCTCAAAATTGCATTAGAAAATTTAAAAATTGCAATAAGAAGAATAAAGTCAAAACAGCAAAAACAAAGAGAACTCACTTTCATAATCATCATGATAGGGAGACTTAATCTTCTACATGGTAGATATCAGAACAAGTAATGGAAAAGTACATAAAATGCAAGGATACGGTCCACAATTAGCAACCCAAAGTTCCAGAGTAGTAAAACTGATAGGATAAACTTTGGCTTCTCTGTCAATTCTTTACCTGCTTTTTTCCCATCAATGCATTTACAGCACCTAAAATGAAATACAAGGAAAGAATGAGAAAGAACTCTGATCTTCATTAGAACATCACAATACTTCTGCAGTGCACAGTATATTTTATTAGCCATTCCTGACAAACTGTCAACCCCTTTTTTTCCTTTCTTGTGAAAATAACACATATACAAAAAAACAATAAATTTCAAAGCACACTGCAACAATTAGTTGTGAAAACAGATTTTAGAGTTTGGTATGCGTTACAATTTCACATTTTTAGGTTATTACTTCTAGCTGCTCTAAGACACTGGAGACTAAAATAAGTATCAATATAATGATTCAGCATTCATACTCGTTTGTTATACACTACCTTCTCTGTATAACTCCACCATAACCTTTCATCTTTCTCCCGTGTGTGTGTGTGTATGTGTGTGTGTGGGGGGATGGTAATGATTTTCCTTGCATAGTTGGGCTTAGAGGGAGGTCACATCTGAGCAACAAGAGTTTTTCTGGAAGTAACTCTTAGGCATAACTATAGGTAGTGCTGCCACCTTTTTAAGAATTCATGTGCTTAATCAATTTAGGGGTTGACAGAAGTATAACTACTAAAGTATCGGTGGCTGAGAGGGTTTATCAAATAGAGTTGAGAGGCTACTCTGGAAGCCACTCTTATGCAAGCTTCAGTTAGACATAGCTACCTACCATAATTTGCCAAACCCCAACCAAAACCATTCCTACCAATCTTAAAAAACCAATCCTATAATGGCTAGGGCATTATATAAGGTTCTACAAAGGTTCCATGCATTAGGGTAACTTTCCAGAAACCTACAACCTCCAGCTGGGTCCCTGGAACAGGTAAGTTGTGAAATGCAGAGGGACCAGCCTCTCCAGAACATCAACTAGTTGACAGCCCCTTCCAACATGAAAAAGTTAGAATTGCACAGCCCAAATACCCCTAAAGAGTGGGAGAAGGATCAAAGGAGGAGGAGGAGTTTTAACAGAAAAAATAAGATTGAACAAATGAGTATGACTGTTGAATCATTATACTGGTATTTCTTTTAGTCTCCAGTGTCTTGGAATAGTTAGAGGGAAAAAACTGAAATTGTGGAACTGTAACCCATACCAAACTCTAAAATCTGTTCTATAACTACTTCTTACAATGTACTTTGAAATTTACTGCTTTTTTGTATATTTTTTATTTCATAATTAAAAAAAAAAAAAGACAGCAGCAGAAACAAAGACCTCAGGGCCAGCTCTACTCTTTCTCAGCTATGCTGACTTGAAAACAGTCCTCATTTCACAAAAATAAAACAAAAAAAAAACAGCCACCAAGAATCCAAAAGTAAGAATTTTGAAAACTGAAAGGACACATACTGCTTCAATCCTTAGACCAGGATAATATAGAACTCTAAATTATATATCATTATGTGAGTCAAATTAAGAATAGAGCTGTAATGTGCATCTCCCAGTTGTCCAAATAACAGAAAAAAACTTTACCTAAAAATGTCATTTAAAGGTCAAGATATATTATTAAGTCACAACAGCAGGTAACAAAACAGTGGGATCCCATTTTTATTTTGTAAAAAGTACATTAACACACAGAAAAAAGGCTGAAATAACAGGTATCAAAATGTTAATAATGATATATAGCTATAGTTAGGGGGGATTGGGTCATTTTTACTTTGTGTATATGTGCTTTTCTATGTTTTCTAAAATTTCAGTGAGGATGTATTATTCTGTAAAAAGAAGATTTTAAAAATGTTTCATTTTAATATAATTCTAAAAAAGAAATCTAAAACAAATAATAGACACAATAAAGATGCAATTTAAGAAGGGCTAGCAAAAGGTGTCTTGCATTTTCCCCACTGAGCCTTGGTTTCCTCACAAACAGGTAATAATCTTATAAGGTAAGTGAGAAAATTAAATAAGTTAATAATTTATATATACAGCCTGATTCTGGAAACGGACCCTTAAGAGTTTCAACATTTTATATCTTAATGGCTCCCACTACACCACTAATGGGAACAGAGTCTATTCCCTCTCAGTTCTGCCTACACATATCTTTCCTGGGAACTTGAATTAGAAAGTTTTGGGTTAAAAGGAGTACACTATCAATCACCTTCCCTTTCAACTCTTGCCAGGTTAGAAACAGATTAAAAGGTTAAAGTGTCAAACAGGAATTACTCAATGAGAATAAGCAGGGGTTAAAGAGTTCCCAAAGGCTCTCCAGAACAGGGCCAGGGTTTTGTATGGATGGCCTCAGAAACAGAAACGATCAATTTATTACAAGGGTCACTGAATGGACAGTTACTAGTCTGTCACAATCATACCAATAGGCTTAAGTATTAGGGCAGGATGGAAATCAACATTAACTGAGAATCTACCACTTGGAAGTTACCATGCAAAACATCTATTTATATGTACTCGATAACCTAAGGACTCTGTTGGTAACTTTGGTAGTTGGTACACTGTATATATGTGTGTAACTGTGCACGTGGTGTGTGTGTATATCCCAAAGAACAGGATATGTTATGGCAGCCGCTGGGGGCTGCTGTAAGCAAGGAAGGAAAAGTATAAGTAGTCATTTTGAGTGGGAAAAGTGGCCATGGAATTCTATCAGGGACTACGTCTCAGCTTCACAATCTCTTGTTCTCTCTGCCCTGTAAACCCACCTTACCCACATTTTCTTCCAAAAGTTTCAGTCAGACTTCTCACTGTAATTACTCATTGTACAGTTTAATATTTTCTCAACATCTTTCACACAAAATGACATTCTCCAGACTTACTCATGGACAGCATAAACAAAGAGTGTATCTGTAAAGATGACAGAAAATCTCTGGAAAAGCAGGGTCCTTGAGCTGGAGTAATTCAGGTTATGAACATTTAGCATCTCTTGATCAAAATATTTGGCAACATGTGACAGAATATACTCAAACCATGCAAAAAAAGGAGGGTAATCCAAGGTCCACTCTGAAGTTGCCTGTGGCAAAAATAAAAATAAAACATATCTTAAGTAACTGAATAAACAAAAAGGATACAGAGAATTTGAAATATTTCATTTCTTCAGTTTTTTAAAAAACACAATGAATTAGGAGGAAGGACAAAAGTTAAGGGGACGGGCGGTGCAACAGTGGCTCAGCAGGCAGAGTTCTTGCCTGCCATGCTGGAGACCCAGGTTTGATTCCCAGTGCTTGCCCATGTAAAAAAAAAAAAAAAAAAAAAAATTTAAGGGGAGGTTTGGACTTTGTATTTGGTGAGGGTGTGTTTATCAGTTATTTTTTCCTTTGGAGCAATGAAAATTGTTTAAAATTAAGAGCGATGATGATATTACAACTAAGTGAGGATAATGTGAGACATGAATTGTTGACTTTGGACATTATACATGCCAAATGCATGGAGGTAGCTGAAGAATACACTGAATGAGAATTAGAATTGTGGTGTATATATATGATGGAATATTGTGCAGCTACAGAAAGGAACGAAGTCATGAGGCATGCAATAAGGTGAATGAACCTTGGGGACATTATGTGGTGCAAAATAAGCCAGAAACAAAATAACAAATATTGTATGGTCTCTTTCAGAAAATGCATATAACAAAATTGGGGACTAGACTGTAAGTTCTTATAGCAGTCACATTAAATCCAGAGCTGTTATTATTTCTGGATTTTGAAATGCTGTGCTATATATGTATAACCTGGAACTTTGGCTATCTGTGTGACACCTAAGACTCAGAGTTGGAGTTCCGCAGCTTTGAAAGTTAGCAATGCTATACACAACAACTGTTAAAAGAACCAAAAAAGAAATCAGCCTTTGTTTAGAGATAGGAATGGGACTAAGGTAAGTCAGAATACAGGGGTAAGGATGACACGTTTATATGTTAGAATTTTACCTACTGCCTGAGACCAAAGGAAGAAAGGTTTATTTTGTCCAAAACCTAAATTTTCTGTATCACATAATCTAACTCAACCTGTCTGGATAGATCATTTAAACAATCCAAACACATGAAGCCCAGAAGGGGGATGAGGGCTTGTAATTCTGTATAGTTTAATTTAATACCCAATATACCCCAGAGTATTTTAGGCAGATAATCAAAAAGTATTTGCAAAGTCCCTTGAGGGACAGAAGAAGAAATATGGAACTATTAAGGTTTTCTACCAGGAAAACCTCTGATACTGTCTCAAATATTACGGACTTCCAAGTCAAGAGGCCAAGCCCTTGATCTTGAGGCTTGCTTTATAGTTTTTCTTTTATTTTATTTTTAATTTTAGTTTAGTCTCTATAAATTTATCATCACAATCAATTTTTTTTCTTTTTTGTGAAAAATAACATAAATAAAAGTAATAAATTTCAAGGCACATTACAACAATTAGTAGTAAAACAGATTTCAGAGTTTGGTATGGGTTACAATTCTACAATTTTAGGTTTTTATTTCCAGATGCTCTAAGATACTAAAGACTAAAAGAAATAACAATATAATGATTCAGCAAACATACTCATTTGTTAAACCCTACCTTCTCTGTATAACTCCACCATCACCTTTGATCTTTCTCCCACTCTTCAGGGGTATTTGGGCTATGCCTTTCTAACTTTTTTCATGTTAGAAGTGGCTGTCAATAATATGGGATGGGGGATGGAACTAGTTAATGTTCTGGAGAGGCTGGCCCCTCTGCATTCCACGACTTGTCTGTTCCAAGAACTCATCTGGAGGTTGTAGGTTTCTGGAAAGTTACCCTAGTACACGAAACTTTGTAGAATCTTATATAACACCCTAGGTGTTTTTTAGAACTGGCAGGAATGGTTTTGGTTGGGGTTTGGCAAGTTATGGTAGTAGCAATGTCTAACCGAAGCTTGCATAAGAGTGACCTCCTGAGTAACCTCTCAACTCTATGTGAATTCCGTCAGTCACTGAAACATTATTTGTTGCACTTTTCTCCCCTTTTGGTCAGGATGGCATTGTTGATCCCCTGGTGCCAGGGCCAGGGCCATCCCTGGGAGTCATCACCCATGCAACCAGGGAAACTTTCACCCCTGGATGTCAAGTCCCATGTAGGAGGGAGGGCAAGATTTCATCTTTAGAGTTGGAATTAGAGAGAGAGAGGTGAGGCTTGCTTTTCTGTAGCTTATTTCTGTAGCAGAGAACTTAAACCTACCTATAGTTATACCTAAGAGTTACTTCCAGAAAATCTCTTTTGTTGCTCAGATGTGACCTCTCTTTCTCTAAGCCCAATTCTGCAAGTAAAATCATTAACCACCTCCTACGTGGAACATGACATGCAGGGGTGAAAGTCTCCCTAGCAACATGGGCCATGACTCCCAGGGATGAACTGGCTCTGGCACCATGGGATCAACAACGCTTTCCTGACAAAAAGGGGGAAAAGAAATGTAACAAAATAAGGTATCAGTGGTTAAGAGAGTTCAAATAGAGTCAAGAGGCTATTCTGGAGGCTATTAGCTTTAGCTAGATATTGCTAATTACAAGGGTTTGCCAAACCCCAACTGTGCCAGTTTGAAGTTATAATGTACCCAGAAAAGCCATGTTTTAATCCTGATTTGATCTTGTTGGGGCAGCCATTTCTTTCTTTACTTTTTTTTTTTTTTTAATATTTTTATTGCAAAAAACAAACATACAAACATTCTTGACAAAACATTCTTGACATTGTTACAATCAATGGCTCACAATATCATTACATAGTTGTATATTCATCACCATGATCATTTTTTTTAACATTTGCATCTCTCCAGAAAAAGAAATAAAAAGAAAAAAGAAAAAACTCGTACATGCCATACTCCTTACCACTTCCTCTCATTGACCACTAGTATTCCCATCAACTCAATTTATTTTAATCTTTGTTCCCCTATTATTTATTTCTTATCCATATTTTTTACTCATCTGTCCATACCATAGATAAAAAGAGCATCAGACACAAGGTTTTCACAACACAGAGTCACACTGCAAAAGCTATATCATTAGACAATCATCTTCGCAGCTATTTCTTTTAATCCTGATTCAATACTGTAAGATGGAAACTTTTGATAGATTTTCTCCACAGAAATGTAACACACTCAATTGTAGGTGTGATCTTTGGATTAGATGGAGATGTGACTCCAACCATTCTTGGTGGGTCTTGATTAGTTTACTAGAGTCTTCAAAAGGGGAAACATTTTGGAGAAACCTCAGAAACGACAAAACTGACAGAAACTTCAGAGCAGAGTTGACAAAGATGCTAGCACTTAGAGTACAGAGAACCAGATGTAAGGAGATGCCTGGAGCCCAGCAGATGTCATCTTGAGATGTTAAGCAAGCCAGAACTTTGAGAGAGCCAGGGGAAGCCAAGAAATGAAAGCCAGCCCTGGAGAAGCAAAGTGAGGAACCCCCACAGGAACAGAGGCTGAAAGCAACGGAACCCAGGAACAAGGGACCAGCAGATGCCAGCCGGTGCCTTCCCAGCTGACAGAGGTGTTTCTGATCCATCAGCCTTCTATGAATTAAGGTTTTTCCCTGGATGCCTTAGTTTGGGTATTTTTATAAGCTCAGAACTATAAATCTGCAACTTATTAAATTCCCCTATTAAAAGGTGTACCATTTCTGGTATATTGCATTCCAGCAGCTTACAAACTAAAAAACCAATCAAAACTATACCTGTTAACCCTAAAAGAAAACCTAGGGCTCTGACATTCTACAAAAGTTTCATGCACTAAGATTACCTTCTAGAAACCTATAACCTCCAGATGGTTCCTAGGCCAGATAAGTCCTGAAACCCAGAGAGGTGAGCCTCTCCAAGAACATCAACTAGTTCCATCCCCCTATCCAATATCGTTGTCACCCCCATCTAACAAAAAAGTTAGAATGCATAGTTCAAATACCCCTAAAGAGTGGGAAAACGATTAAAGGAGAAGGAGAAGTTATAACAGAGAAGAGTGAATTCAACAAATGAGTTTAACTGCTGAATCATTATACTGATATTTCCTTTAGTCTCCAGTGTCTTGGAGCAGCTAGAAGGAAAAACCTAAAACTCTGAACTGTAACCTATACTAAACTTTGAAATCTGTTCTATAACTACTTGTTACAATGCACCTTGAATTTTATTTTTTGTATGTATGTTATATTTCACAATAAAAAATGTCTAACAAAACAAAAAAACAAACAAAAAATGAAATTAAATTGCCTTTAAAATATGCCCTAAATTAATGCCAGGTAGGACTGAACAGAATACTAAAACCTGTCTTCTAAGCTATTTAATATGGTCATCAGTTTTCCTAAAAAGAGTCAACTAAACCTCAAATATAATTAATCTGAGACTTTGTAGTAATAAATCTGGTTATTACATAGTTCTACTTACCTAAATATAAAAGGGAACTATAGTATAACAAATGATTCACTAGCTTGGGTTCAAATTCTGTCTCAGAGAATCAATTTCCCCATTTGTAAAATGAGGCAGTGTGAGGATGAAACACACCTATTAAGCATTAACTCTCCATTACCTTCCCCTAACCTGGCCTCTAGAAATCTTATCTCTATATTCTGTCTCTACAAATTTATTTATTCTAGCTATTTCATGTAAATGGAATCATACAATACATGTTTTATATCTGGCTTGTTTATTTTAGCACAACACAATAATTTCAGGGTTCATCCAGGCTGTAGCATATATCAGAACATCACTCCTTTTATGGCTGAGTAATATTTCATTGCCTGTATATACCACATTTCGTTTATAAATTTATCAGTTGATGGATACTTCGGTTGTTTCCACCTTTTGGCTATTGTAAATAATGCTACTACCAACACTAGCGTACATTTACTGTTTTCCATTCTTCTGTCCCTGCTTTCAATTCTTTTTGGTATATACTTAGGAGTGGAATTGCTAAGGAACATGGTAACTCTATGTTTAACCTTTCGAAGAACTGCCAAATTGTTTTCCGTAATGGTTGCAGCATTTTACACTCCTGCCAATAACATACAAAGGTTTCGATTTCTCAGTATCTTTGCCAACACTTGTTATTTTCTGTTTGTTTAGTAACAGACATCCTAATGGGTGTGAAGCGGTGTGTTAATTAGATTCAGTTGTCAACTTGGCCAGGTGAGCATACCTAGTCTTGTTGCTGTGGACATAAGCCAATGGTACGTGAACCTCATCTGTTGTTAATTACATCTGCAGTCGGCTAGGAGGCGTGTCTGCTGCAATGAGTGACATCTGACTTAATTGGCTGGTGCTTAAATGAGAGAATGCAATGTAGCACAGCCTAAGCAGCTCGGCATTCCTCGTCTCAGCACTTGCAGCTCAGCCCAGGCCTTTGGAGATGGAGAAAAAAATCACCCCGGGGAAAGTTGTTGGAACCCAGAGGCCTGGAGAGAAGACCAGCAGAGACCATCCTGTGCCTCCCACGTAAGAAAGAACTTCAGTGGAAAGTTAGCTGCCTTTCCTCTGAAGAACCAACAAAATAAATCCCCTTTTATTAAAAGCCAATTCGTCTCTGGTGTGTTGCATTCCGGCAGCCAGCAAACCAGAACAAGCGGTATCTCACTGTGAAGAACACAATTGTTATAAAGATTAATTAAAACCTAAGAGCACATGGAAAATTGTTTGAATGTCAGTAATACTTATGGGGTTTTATATATCATCTTAAAAATAAATTTAAAAAGTAAAAATTAAAACTCACCTCATAATACCATTGTGATATTGGAAGACTGTGAGTGATAGCAAGCCAATTTCGGTGTACTTCAAAATCTGTGGAATGACTACCAAAAACAATTAATTAATAAAATAAGATTTATTAACATTTATCAACTTCATTATTTCCATAATTATGCTTTTTAAAAATATAATTTATTTGCTTTTGACGAAACATACATAAATTCTTTGACATTAAGTACATTGACAATACTGTATAACTTTCCCCACTGTCTATTTTCAATTTGTATTATCCCAAACCAAAACTCATACTTATTTAACAATAACTACCCATTCTCCCTTCACCCATGGTAACCACTATTCTGTTTTCTGTTTTTATTAAATTTGCTTATTCTAAGTATTTCATATATAAGAAACTATACAACATTTGTCCTTTTGTGTCTAGCTTAACTCAACATGTTTCAAATGCCCACCCATGTTGTAGCACATACCAACACTTCTTTCAACAAGGGTGCTAAGTCCATTCAATGGGAAAATAACTGTCTCTTCAAGAAACAGTGTTGGGAAAACATGCAAAAGAATGCGATGTGGATCCCTATCCTTCCCCATATTCAAAAATTAATTTAAAATGGATCAACAACCTAAATATAAGCGCCAATACTGTAAAACTCTTACAAGAAAACATAGGGAAATATCTTCAGGCCCTTGTAGCAGGCAATGAGCTTTGAGATTTTAAGCTAAAAGCACAAGGAACAAAAGAACAAATAGATAAAATGGACTTCATCAAAATTAAAAACTTCTGTACATCAAAGGACATTATCAAGCCCCCAAAAGACAACCTACAGAATAGAACAGACTTGGAAATCATATATCTGATAGGGGTTTAATATCCAAAATATATAAAGAACTGCTATAACGCAATAACATAAAGACAAATAACCCAATTATAAAATAAGCAAAGGACTTGAATAGACATTTCTCCAAAGAAGATATATCGATGGCCAAAAGGTATCTGAAAAGATGCTCAATCTCACTAGTCATCAGAGAAATGCAAATTAAAACTACAAGATAACACCTCACATCCACTGTGATGGTTATTATAAAAAATAACAAGTGTTGGCATGGATGTGGAAAAAACAGGATTATACATTGCTGGTGGGAATGTAAAACAGTACAATCACTGTGGCAAACTGTGTGGTGGTTCCTCAGAAAGTTAAACATAGAATTACCATGTGTCCTGGTACTTCCTCTCCGAGGTACATACATCCAAAAGAATTGAAAACAGGGACTTGGAAAGATATTTGTAGACCAATGTTCATAGCAGTATTATTCACAATAACCAAAAGGTGGAAGCAAACTAAGTGTCCATCAACAGATGAATGGATAAACAAAATGTAGTACACAAATACAATGGAATATTACTCAGCTGTAAAAACAAAAAAGGACGTGAAGTCCACAAATATGTTTTAAACTGGTACAACATCCCTTAAGCAGTCACAGCTTACTATCCTATAAAGACATCAATAGGGATTGCACAATCCTGGAACAGTTTACTTATTTAGAGGTCAGGTCTCCTTCTGGAAAATCTGGAAAGCTGGGACTCTCCAAGTAAGAGAAAAGGGTCTTGAAGCTATCTAAAAGGCTGACAAAAAGCCATGATTTTTCTTAGGGGTTGCTGAGAGATGACTTATTCTTGTTCACATATAATTGTAACAAGAATTATTATTTAGAAAAGGCCTCAAGGACAAGTTGGATCTTTAGGGATGCACAGAAGTTCACCAGACAGAAAGGAGGGAAAAGGTCCCTGCCCTATCTCTCCTGTATCTCCCAATTCTCTGTCTACTATTTTTCCCCTTCAATTTTTTGCATGGGCAGGCACCAGGACCCCTTCAATTTTTAAAAATATATTCAAGCATCTCCCATCTTTTTTTTAAATGTATTTTTATTTTTTATTTTTAAAGGAAAAAAAATTCTATTTGTCCATTGCTGTACCTCCTTTGTATGTCTAGAACAGATGTATAGGCTCAATAAATTCTTACTCAATTTAACTACATGCACCAAAGTCAGTAAGTTTCATAGCCAAACCCAATTTACACTTTCCAATAGTTTTATGTGACTTTTTGGCACTGACTACTCTCTCCTGAATTTCCTAGTCAACCCCTTTTCAGTTTCTTCATGATCTTCTCTTCCTATATGTATCAGGTAAATGTTCCTATACCCCTAGGCTCAGTTTTTGGTCCTTTTTATGCAAATTACTCTGCTCTGGACAATCTTATTCACACTTACTGCCTCCACTAACAACTGCATAATGATGATTCCCAAATCTCAATATGCAACCTTGGTCTTTTTCCTGAGTTCTAGAGACATACATCTCCAATCGTCTCTTGTCAGTTTCACCTATAATGCATAGATTCCTCAAATTCAAAACTGAACTGATAACCCAGCAGTTCCATTCCTTAGATATTCTCAACAGAAATGCATACACATGTTCATCAAAGGACACATACTGTAGAAGAATATTCGAAACAGCATTACTTTTAATAGCCAAAAAGTGGAAATATCCAAATTTCTATCAACAGAAAGACTAAATAAATTATGATATATTCATTAATAGACTACTACAGAGCAACAGTTCTAGAGTCCTAGGAATTCCTTGAAAGTTTGAGGCCAAAATTATTTTAATACTACTACAGATAAATTTGACCTTTTGCACTCTCATTCTTTTAGGGGTGCAGAGCATTATTCCCAGAGGCTACCTAACATCTGATGATGTCCTCACTCTGATGGCCAATGGAATGTTTTGTGAATTTCTGTTTTAACAATTTATTATAATTTCTAAATGGTAAATCTCTCTCTCTCTCCATATATATATATAAGGGATGTATGTGCATGTGTGTATTTGTATGTGTATATATATACATATATAAAACATAAATACGCTCTTTAGAGTCCTCAATGATTTTTATTCAAAAATTTTGAGAACTGCTGCTATATAGCAGTGAGAATGAACAAACTATAATTACATGCAATAACATACAAACTTAATGCTGAGTGAAAGAAGCCAGACCCAAAAGAGAATATACTGTAAAATTCCATTTGTATAAAATCCCCAAAGTATGCAAAACTTAATCTATAGAGTTAGAAGCAAAAATCGCTATATGCGGCAGCGGGGAGGAGCCTAGTGATGGAAAGGACGCATGAGGGGCTTCTGGCTTTCTGATAATATTCTGCGTACTGATTTAGATGCTAGATCAACTAGGTGCTAGTTACACAGACATACTCATTTTGCAAAAATTCACTGAGCTGTACACTTGATTTATGCTTCTAATGTATTGACTGGGTATATAGAATTTTATGTTGAAATTACTTTCATTCACAATTTTTAAGAACTGCTCCACTGTTTTTTGTATATGATACTGATATTGAGAAGCCTCATTCCTGAGATTTCCCCTTCTTCTACAGGAATTTTTTTACTCTTTTTATCTCCAGCAGTGTGAAATTTCTAGTGCTAGGTACTAATGGGAAATTTTATTATTTGTTAATTTCCTCCTTTCTATTTTTTTTGTTTAATCTCTGAAACGCTTATTAGTTGGATGCTAGGCATTCTAGATTGACTATCTAATTCTTATCTTTTCTCTCATATTTCAAGATTTACTCAAATTTATCCTTTTAACAGCTACATTTTCTATTTTTTAAGTATCCCTTTATTCTCATTCTTTTTAATAGTATCTGTTCTTGTTTTATGGATATATCTTTTTGAGCTTCTCTTAAGATAGCATTTAAAAGGTTTGAGGGAGTTTTTAGGCATTTTCTTTTGTTAGTTGCATTATATCTATTTCCTCCAGTCTTTTTATGTTTCTTTCTGTTATTTTGTTCTTTTCCCTGTTGGCTTTACTTTATGGAGATCAGGTATAGAGCTGAGTTTCACTAGGGGCTCCCCATGTGCTTTCCTCTGTGGTTGTTTCCAGTTTTCCAGAGAATAAGCCTTTGATTTTCTGCTTTTGCACTTGAGTTGAAAGAAGATGTTGGGTTGGGGGTTCCGAAGAGAAGAGGGAAGTCTATCATTCTCTACAGACTTCTGATTATTCTGAGTTTTCTGCCCCTTTCCTCACTTCTGCCTTTCATAGAACCTAGTGCCTCTGAATCCAGAGCTTCCTCTATTTAATTTCTTCAGAGAAGAAACCTCACCTACAAGGGGAATAGATGCTTAGTTGTCAATATTATGGGACAGCTGGCTTTTTTTTTCCTTTAGTTTATTGATTCACATCAACCCCCCACTTTTTACTCCCATATATCCTAGTCTTGAGCTGCTCTGGGGTTCTGCAAGGCATAAAGAATTTTTTCTTATCCATCATATCCCTCTCTGCAAGCATGCTGAACTGAAGCTAATTGTTACCATTCCTTCTCCTGATTTAAAAAACCTTCTTAAGCTTTCTCATATGATATATCTTTTCATTATGTTTATAATTATGTCATTTTAACATCACTTTAGTCAGATCTTAAGAAAACATAAACTTTAGTAACCAGTAACCTTTAATGTAACTTGTCAGTTTCCCCAGCATGGACTGTGAGCAATCTGAGAGAAAGACCAGTCTTTCAATTTGATGTCCCATGTTTACTCAGAGCCGAGAACATAGCAGGTGCTTAATAAATATTTGCTGATTAATGACGAATGGTTGAATAAATGAATGAGTGGGTGGATGGGGGAAATGAACACATGAATGACAGGCCAAAGACCCCAGAGACACCCTTCTGTACTTCACTGTGAAGTGAAGCTAGTAGTATGTAGTAAGAACTAGGCAGAAAAGATAGCTTGATGTTAGACTGAAAAGAATGTTAGTTTAAAATGATCACCATGCATCCCCAAGAAAAGGTTAAATTTTACTGTGTACAATCTAAGGCACAGAAGTTTAAACTAAGAAGAATAAAAGTACTTTTTTTTTTTTTGTACGCTGTATGGCAGGGTCACACTTCATTCTTTTTCCATGTGAGAATTTCATGATTGTAGCACCATTTGTTGAATTTTCGCTTGTTTTTTGGGGGGGGGAGGGGAAGCGCGTGGGCCGGGTAAAAGTACCTTTAACTTGCTGAAACTGAATTTGGAAAAAAATACAAAACTGAGGAAACTAGAGACATCACACCAAATATTAAGTAACTGTTTTCTTTTTTAAAATTGTATTAAAAATACTAGCATAATTTCTTATCTGTACATCCAGTTTCCTAACTGAGCTCCTCATATTATTTCTTGCCTTTCATTAATCTATCCAAGATATTGCAGGCAAAGTAATTTTTCTAACACAAAAATGTGTGGTCACTTGGCCCTGTGGAAAACCTTTCAGTTGGACTCTGCCCTATAGATAAAGTAAAAATTCCTTAACACTGCTTAAAAGATCCTTCTTGGGTGGGACACGGTGGGTCAGCAGGCAAGCATGCTCGCCTGCCATGCCAGAAGACCCGGGTTTGATTCCCGGTGCCTGCCCATGTAAAAAAAAAAAAAGGATCCTTCTTGATCTGATTATCCACTCATCTTCCCAGCCCATTTCTCACTACCGTCATACCTTGCCTTGCCTTCTATGCTCCAGACATTCTTTTCCCTCTGCCTGGAACACTCCCTGTGAGGTGGGTACTATAATTCTCACAATTTTACAGATGAGGAAAGTAAGGCCTAGAGAAGTTAGGTGGCTTGCTCTAAGTTATGCAGCTAGTAAGTGGCAAAACCAGATTTCAAACCAGGCAATCTGATTCCAGAGTTGTGGCTCTTAAACCAAGTACCTCCAATTTAGCTGTCATTTTCTCTGGGAATCCTTCCTGATTTAAGATTGTCTGTGATCTACATTAAATGTAAATCTTCACTCTGTCTACTTTCTATCCCCATTGCCACCACTCTGGTTCAAGTTACCATCATCTCTTACCTGCACTTCTTCAACATCCTTTAAATGGCCTGCTTGGTTCTACTTCTTCCTCCTCTAATTATTTACATAGCGATCTGAGAAATATTTTATAAGTGACAAACCATTTACACTGATCTCAGTATAAAATCCAGACTTCTCATCCTGGTTTTATAAGCTCCTGAATGAATTGATCCCTGCCTATCTTTCCAATTTCATTATGCATGTTACCTGTCCTGCTACTTATAACATTCACACTATATTGGTCTTATTCCAATCGCCCAAACTTGCCAAGTTTTTCTCACCAAACGGCCTTTGCTCATATAATACTCTCTTATAGGTATGTTCTCAACACACAATTTTTCATGGCTGGTCTTCTCTCATTCATTCTTTAGGTCTCCAATTATATATCAGTTCCTCAGGTACCTTCCCTGACACCCAATTTAAAGGAAGTACCCCTTGCTAGACCCCCCTATAGGATCCTGCTTTTTCATAACACTTAATAGTTAATGTAACTATCTTGTTTCATTTCTTACCTCTTATGCTTACTAACTACACACTTCATAGAGTTAGAGATCATATCTATTTTGTCTTTCCTTAGTACCTAATCACAGTGGTGTGACATAATAGTAGTTAGTAAACATTACTTTGAATAAATTTGCATGTATCCTGTAACTTTGCTCTTATAAAAAGGAGAGCATTACATACTACTTTCTTAGTCACAGACCAACAGCAGTGTTCAAAATAAGATCCCTGAAGATGCACTTCTAGGCTAAAGTAACTGAAGCAAAAGACATCACCTTATACACACAGACCTATACTTAAAAAAAATTCCCATTCATTCTAATTTGAAAGGAATTTCCTACATCTTAGAAAGATTTTTCAAATTAGTTTTAAAAACAGAAAGCTGTGTCTTATTGCTTTCAGTTATGCAGAAAGTTAAACCAACTAATCCCCTTTCCCCAAATCTCCATGTCATTTTGCTGAACCTACATATACATTCCATTGCCTACAGAATTACATATACACCTGAGCAGGGACACACCTTCTATACATACAACTTTCCCATTACTTTAACAAGAGGCCAACAAGAGCCTGAATCAAAAGATACCAATAAACCAAACTGTAACCTGGGGGTAAGGAGACCTGGAGGGAAGGGAGAAAAGGGAAAACGGGAGAAAAAGGAAAACTCAAGAAGTGAGAAGAGTTAGGAAGGGTGAAGTTTAGGCAGAAGCTAATATTAACAAATACTGAGTATTTGTTAATTTATACACACCTCCATTTGGTGGTTGCTTCCTAATTGGTTCCCATCTTTCAGTCTGGGCCCCGCATCCCCTCTCCATACAACAATGTAACAATGACCTTCATAACGCTGAATGATCTGGCCACTGCCTATCTCATTCAGTGCCACTCTCACTCCTCCCTTACTATTCTTCGGCCACGATGGCCTCTTTCGGTTCCTAGAAGGCTCCAAGTTCTTTCCCACTACAGTACCTTCGCCCTTACTCTTTCCTATGTCTAAAGTGCTTTACACATTGGTGACTTTTCTCATCCTTCAAATTTTAACTCAAACAGTACATCCTAAGATTAAGTCCTGCCACTTACTCCCTATTTTCTTTATAGACTTTTTCCATGCTGAAACTTTCCGGTTTATCTGTCCCCACAAACCCCACGAGGGCAAAGACCACACTGTCTTGCCTACTACTCTTATTTCTAGGACTTAGAACACTACCTGCACAGTAGACAGTTGATAAATACAGATAAATGAATGGTGGAGGTGAGTGTTCTTCACGTGCATAAAGAATGAGGACCCGGAGGTTCATAAACGTTAAAATGGCTCGCCCAAAGTCAGACTGCGGAAGACCTGAAACCAGCTACCTAGAACTATGTTCTAATTTTCGCGTCAATAAACAACTCCTGAGCACAGTGGCTGATTAGCAAACACGGCCTCAAGCCCCTTCGCCTCCTAACACCCAGGGGCAACGACGCTTCTCACGCCCGCCTCGACAAACCGCGGAGCCTCTCTGCCCAGAGCCTGGATGTATATGTCCCTTACTAGGTGGGGATGAGAAGGCATTTGAGAAGAGTCACCCCGAGCGCCAAAGCCGAAAACCAATGGCCACCACCAGTCGCAATTCCGAGCGCCGCCATCGCCGGAGACCCGCGCGATTTAGTTCAATCAATTCTACATCCGGGTTCTCTGCGCATGCGGGGTAGACCCTCGGAGACGGAGCCCTGCGTTGTGCGCATGCGCTCAGTTTGCCGCTGGAACGAGCAGGGACATTTAAACCTCCCGCTTAAGTCCTCTCCCAGACCTGCCTGATTGGGCTTCAGAGGTCTTTAGTGCGCCTGCGCTGGTCTTTGCCAGCGAGAGGTTGGATTTATACTTCTGCTCATCAGGGCATCTGCTCTGGGGGTTGATTTTGCCTGCGTTGGAATTACGTGAGCGAGAAACATGTTAGAGATATTCACATGATAGCGGAGGAGACAGAATTGTAATCTGAGAGTTACAGTAGCTAAAGTAGTTGAGTGTACTGTGGAGGCGCCTAGCTCGGAAGTCTGAACCGGGGTATCGAAAAAAGGTGAAGGGGGGCGGCTGCTGTGGCTCAGCAGGCAGAGCTCCGACCTGCCGTGCTGGAGGTCTAGAGTTCGATCCCTGGTGACTCCTGCCCATATGCAAATTTAAAAAAAAAAAAAAAAAGGAAAAGGCTTTGACAAGCAAATAGGGGAGGCGGCAATCTAGGCAGAGAATAGCAGTGAGCAAAGAGAGGTGAAAAACATTCCGTGTTTCAACAGCTAGGCTCTTGGCGCAGCACCTGCCTGGGTGAATCTCATTTAGAGGCAGGCTAGAGTCTAGCGTTTCACACACTTAAAGTAACAATAACCCAGATATCTTGTTCTGATTCTGATTCAGCAGGCCTGGGGTGGAGTACGAGATTCTGCATTTTTAACAGACTCTCCGATCGTGTCAATGCTGCCAAAGCACAAGCAATGGAATAAGTCTTGTTTCTGTTATTAATTATGATCGTGGACAGATTACTTAATCTAAGCCTCGGTTTCTTTTTGTTAATTGGAGATAAAAATATTTTTTACCTCATGAAATGATTGTGAGGATTAAATGAGAGAGTATGTAAATTATTTTGTAAACGACGTAACAGAATAAATGCTCAATGTTTCAGAGAACTTAAATACTTGCTGAAGGAGGCACAGCAAGTAGGTAGGTGGCAGTGTCACTTTCCTCAAATGAGCTTATGCCTTCCCACAGTTTCAACTGCCACCCATGTAAAGATGACTCACAAGTTTGTATATCTAGACCAGGACTCTTCTCTCACTTCAGACCCTTATATCCAATTGCCTACCTGACATCTCTTAGATGTCTTAAAGGTACCTCAAATATGCAAGACTGAACTCATGATCTTCTTTCAATTTTCCCTGCTCGGAGAATGACACCAACCATGCAGTCATTCAAGTCAGTAACCTAGGAATCATTCTTTACGAGAAAAATTTAAATAATATATTTTATTGAATCCAATATATTAAAAAAACTATCATTTCAACATGTTATCAATATAAAATTGAGATATTTTAGACTCTTTTTCTCATTAAATCCTCAAAGGACAGTGTGTACTTTACACTTATAGCACATCATAATTTCAATATTAAAGTTTCATTTTTTTAATGTGAATAAAAGTTTTTATTTTTTCAGTAAATCCAATTCTAGTCTTTTAATCAAATTGGATAAATTTTATTTTTTTGCTGCATTAAGTTGACAAAAATATTCTCCCACATTACACTAAAGCATTCCTCGTTTTATTTCCAGTGCTCAGATACTTAAGGAATAAAACAATTTTAATGGGTCTCTTTTAATTAACTTCTTCAAATACACATTGTCTAAAACCTGTCTAAGTTAATAAAGGTTTATCCTGCAGTCATCTATGTAGATTCTACCCAATGTTCCAAGTTCAGTAAAATTGAAGTCTTCCTGAGTTTAATGTTATGGAATTACTGCCCGTGCTTTTCCATTGTGCCAATGAGTCTTTATTAAAATTCTTCCTCTGCTTGTTTGCTGCTGGACTATTTGAGCTGCTATAGCTGCTCAATGGTTTCAGAAACAGTACACTTTCCATGTACCTTACTGTCTTTTGAAGGGATATTAACACTGCCACTGGTTTTCTCTTTCTCACCAACAACTAGGATGAAGTTATATTGTGCCTACTGTGCATTTCTGATTTTCTTATTCGATGTGCAGCCTGGATCCAGATCAATGTCTGCCATAAATTTAGCATCATGGAATTGTTGCTGTACCTTTTACTCATATTCATCACATGTGGGTCCCACTGGAACTACCATTATCTGGCAAGGAGACAGTCAGAAGGCCCATTTGCCCCCATAGTTTTCAGCGAGGATAGCAATCATTGCACCGACCCCAAGAAGGCTCAATGAACAATTATTGGCCTTTTCTTATCATCACCAACATGGCTTGCAAAAGTAAGATTAAATCTGATGGGCAGCTGAAAATCCAGCTGAACTGTTGCACACTGGTGGTACCAACCAATTGCATCTTTAATCTGTATGTCACTCTTTGGACCACAGAAAACTCCATCTCCAGTTTTTTAACTTCCACGTTTCACCAAATTAATTCAGGCTGTTTTCAAGTTGTTTCTCAGCTTGATTCCATACTTCAGTATCGCCAAAGAACTTCTCTGGGTGGGTAGAAAGATTGAATTTGAAAGAAAATCGAAACACACCATATACTGCCTGTAAAAAATCCAGACAATCTTTTATTTCACCTTTGATTTGCACAAAATATGTGAGCCTCATCCTACTGGAATCTTCGTACTCAGGTGAGTCCTGGGAGTGGTCCCAACAGTTTGTTCCTATGAAGTACCCACAAATCAGCTACCCACAGAGGCAACTCTCACGAGGATCTTGGCCGGTGATCAAAAATGAGGCAGTGTCCTGGGCAGTTCATGGTTTCAGAGCGAATAACTCCTTCTCTACCTTAAAGGAGAACATGTTCCCACAGGAGTGCCGCCAGTGACCAGGTCACCCACAGCAGGCTATTGTAGATGTTTGGGGTGACCACTTCTTGGAATCCTTGTTTCCTATCACTCCTGATAAATTCAATAAGAGTAGCATAAATGCACACTCCCTTTGGCAGGAAAAAGCAGCTTCCAGGGCTGAGTTCATGGAAGAACTATAGT
This sequence comes from Myrmecophaga tridactyla, assembly GCA_004026745.1. Taxonomy (NCBI): domain Eukaryota; kingdom Metazoa; phylum Chordata; class Mammalia; order Pilosa; family Myrmecophagidae; genus Myrmecophaga; species Myrmecophaga tridactyla. The sequence continues at coordinate 1,243 of PVIY010031037.1, read as the reverse complement.
TCTTGGTCCCTCCCAATTTTCCTATGACCCTGGTTTTTAGCTTCCTCTTGGGACTTCTCCCACTCTTTCAACATTTTAGGATCTGAGAATGAAATGCCATAAATTCTTTGGAGAGTCCCTATATCTGCTTCCCAGTATGTGGAGGAATTTTTGTGTATTTTTAAAGTTTTAATTTGGCCAGTGTGTCTAACGTATAGACCCTGGCAGAGATCTATCAAAGAGCCAGACCTATAGACTATGGTAGCAGGAGTATTTACTTTTCATTCAATATCCAGCATTTGAGCTTGTACATAAACATTTCCAGTAAAGTTTCCTTCTTAACAACTAATCTTTCAGAAGCTTGTTTTTCTTTAATGATTTTCTTACATAAAGTCTCCAAAGAAGAGAAATCATTGCTGGACACACCACCTTTTCAAGGCACATGTCATAACAATCTGTTTTCTATCTGCAGTCCATAACGCAGTTATCCACCAGAGATCTTTCCGTGGCTTCACCCATTATGTGAACACTTGAGTGCCAGTACACTGCCTGAGCTTCCTCATCCTCAAACTTGAGAAGTTTCAAGGTACAATCTTCCTTCTGAGGGCGGAAGGTCCCGAACAAGCTTGTTCACTTTAGTGATAACTGTTGTCAGCCAGGCCTTGACCAACTCCACAAGCTATATTATATGGTATAGCTTTCCAGGAGTCCACACCAACCTGTTTACTATCAGGCAGAGTGACTTTAATTGGCTTGCTATCTTTTTCTGCTTTTTCTTCCAGAAGGAACTCATGCTCTGTTTTTAGTTTATTATAATCTCAAGACGTGTGTTAATATATTCAGGCCAAGGAGTCAGCTTTGCTCAACCAAAGCCCCAGATCCTTCTTTGTTGTTCTTCTTGCCTCCTTCTTTTTGCTTCTCCTCCCTGATACTTTTCAGCTTTTCCTTGTCTCCCATCTTCTCTGAAGGGCTGCTGACCTTCTCTACAGACATTGGTGAACCACAATGGGAAAATGGAACCAGAAGCAACCGTCCTGGGAAGAGGAGAGCAGAGCCCATCATAAACTCTTTTTTTTTTTATAAACTTTTTTATTGATTAAAAAACTTAACAAAAGAACATTAAAATATCATTCCATTCTACATATACAATCAGTAATTCTTAATATTATCACATAGTTGCATATTCATCATTGCTTAGAACATTTGCATCGATTTAGAAAAAGAAATAAAAAGACATCAGAAAAAGGAATAAAACGATAATAGA
>PVIY010031036.1:0-30373 GCA_004026745.1 Myrmecophaga tridactyla | reverse complement strand
CCACATGCCCCCACACGCCCCCGGTGGAGGCTGCGCAGACTCTTCCAGCTGTTAACTGACAGCCACCTTCCCAGGCCCTGTGGGACAGGAGAGGTATCTTGGGGGAGGGCTCCGGATGCAGGAAGGGGTGGTGGTAGGCCCGGGCACATATTGAGGGGCGGGGGTGCTGCCTGCTAGAAAGGGGCAGGCTATGGGGTGACAGAACCTCCCTCAGAAAAAAAAAATTGCCTCAGGGGACAGAAAACTGCTTCCCCTTAGTGAATGGCAGGCTGACTTTTCCCGTGAGGACGGGCTGATTGGGGTGTGGGTGGGGGGTAGTAGAGGCTCTTGGGCCAAAGAAAGGGCTCCCCAGGCCTGGAGGCCGCTGGCTGGAAGGACTGAGATGGTCAATCAACTCCATGTCCCTTTGCAGTATATGTGCAGAGAAGAATGCACACGTCATTCTTCCGAGTTTGACAAAAGTGACTTGTATGTAGCTTATCTATAGTGCTTTGGATGCAGAGAGGAAATTATTTGGTTATCTCCAAACAATTTTCCAAATTGTCAGGGTCAGGCCCCCAAGAGGTTGCGCTGTAGAATGCTTGGCTAAGCTAGCCGTTGGTATGCTGGAGGAAAAGGAAGATTGGCCTCTGGGGCAGAAGCAAACCATCAGGGGCTCAGGAGAAGCAAGGACATAGAAGTTGACCATCCCACAGGGTATTTCTAAGGGGCTCCCAACCAGATAAAGCCTTAGAAATCTGCGTTACTGTCCTCAGGCGTAAAGCCGACGCCACTATTTCTTTAACCTTCGGTAACCTACTAGGAGACAGCATGTGCGCTGTGGGTCCATGTCTTGTTGCTCTATTTTTAACATTTTATTTTGAAATAATGGGAGATTTCGTAGGAACTTGCAAACACTAGTGCAGAGTTCCTGTGACGTTTTCTTCAATGGGAACCTCCTACATACCCATGATGCACTGTGGAAACTAGGAAATTGACGTTGGTGCCATAGGTCTTATTCACTCTCATGCCCTCATTTTGGTGTGTGTGTAGTTCTGTGCATTTTTTTCACATGTATAATTTGTGTAACTTCCATCACCATCAAGATAATAATTGTTTCATCACCACAAAGATCTCTAGTGCTTTTCCTCTATAGTCAAACCCATCTCCCTCCCTCCCCACCCCCTGGGCCCCTTGTAGGGGACACTGTTCAACCTAAACCAGTGTTATCCTACCCTGATCTGAAACATTCAACTTTTTATCACCTTCAAACAAGACGTCTGTCCTTTCTCAATTCCTTGCCTCTGATCCCACCGTCTTCCTTGCCTTATCTCATGTGTATTTTTCATCTGTCAGATGTAGCTGGCAAAGAACTGTTACTAGGAGCCTTTCTTCAATCCAGCAAATAGACCCAGGTAAGATTTTGTTTTATGGAACAAAAGTCTGTCCAGATATCTTATTTCAAATATTGCAATTTATTGTAATTGCTTCCTCATATCTTAAGTTCCCCCACTAATTTGTGAACTGGTACCCTGAGGCAGTTAATATTCATGTTTAAGTCCCTATTGTCCAAAGTGTCAATCATATAGGAGATGTTGCATCACTGAATGTTGCAACACTGCATCAGTGTTGTTCGATCACTGAATGATGTCTCATGTATGAGAACTGGTCACAGCGTGAATTCTTAAGAGAGGATTTGTTTTTCAAAGTAATTGTACATTTTACGTTTAAAATATATATTAGGAAATTGCCTCGTCACAACACTGCTTCTTTGTGGCTGCATAATGTTCCATTAAATTGTTATAATTATGTGTTTCTATTCTACCTAATAGAAATTTTTTCTTTGGTAGTATCACTGGATTTATTGACTCTAAAAGAGGCTTTAGCGATTATGCAAATATAACTGCCTTCCTGTGCCGGTATAATACTGTGGTCTTCAGATTCTGCTGGCTTTAGTGAAAGAATTAGGACTTGAACTTGTACAACCGTTCTCAGGAGAATGCTGATATCCATCATGAGGGCTTTGTTGACATGTCTGAGTTTATTCCAATTCACAGTCCAGAAATCTTGCCCTGAACGAGTCAAAAATACTCTATCTATCTAGTTCAGTAAGCCAACAGTAATAACAGCTTCAGGGATCTTTCAGCTTTAGACTAAATGAAAGACAAAGTTTTGAGGCTAGAAGTCCAAAATTGAGGCAGCAGTGAAGCAGCGCCCTCTCCCCCAAGTCTGTATCTTTCTGGTGCCGGCTGCCAGGGATCCTTGGGCTTTCTTGGCTTGTAGAGTTTTATGCCATGCTTTGTTTCACTAGATATGTTAGCATTTTCTTTTTTTATTATATAGTCTTCAGAAACTTAATTTTTAGTGACAGAATGTAATCGTTATTCCTAATTTTGCTTCAATGTTTCATCAGTTTTGGAATGTTTCATTTGCTACCACTCTTTTCTCATTACACATTAAATTGTAGTGGTCATCTAAACACGCATAGTTGTTTCTATCTTTGGAATTTTTGTAAGAAAAGGTAAATAGAAGTATTACTAGATCGTTTTAAGACCCTTGATACTTATCAATAACATGATTTATTTTATTGTCACTCAAAATACTGGTGAATATGATAGGCTAAAATGGTATCTCAGATCATCTTTTGCATGTTTCGTTGCTAATAAGATTGAAATTACTCCAGTAAGATTTATTACTAATATTTTTTCCTCTTCTGAATTAACTTTGTAATCATATTGCCCAATATTGCATCTTAGTGTTTTTCTTCTAATTTTATATAAATCAGGTATGTTATAACGATGTTCATTCAGTCTATAATTTTGACCCCTTTTATGTGTTTGACACTATTCTAAGTGCTGGGTATGTAATAGTTAACAACCAAGCAAAAATTCTTGTACTCATTTAGCTTATATGCTAATATGTATGACAAGAGAAATAAGAAAATGGAATATTTCATAGTTTAAATATTAAGTGATGCTGAGGAGAAAAGATAAAACAGAATGGAGGGGATTGAAATTTTCATTTCAATAACAATGGAAGGCCTCATTGGGGAAGTAATTTTTTGGTAAAAACTTATGGAAACTGGGAGAATTTACTGTAAATATCAGGAAGAAGAATATACTAAACACAAGAAACACCAAATGCAAAGGACTTGAAGTGGCAGCATGCCTGGTATCTTTGAGGAAGAGCAAGAAGGCTAAGGGGCTAATGCAGAAAAAGAGGGGGTAGGAAGTAAGAAGTGAGGTGAGAGTAATAAGCGTACTTCATATAGTGCTTTGCAGTCATAGTAAAGACACTGACATTTTAACATATATATTACATTATATACATATTAATATGTTGTTTTGGTTTGTTAAAGCTGCTGAAATGCAATATAGCAGAAATGGATTGGCTTTTATGAAAGGGATTTATTAGGTTACAAATTTACAGTTCTAAGGCCATGAAAATGTCTAAATTACTACATCAGGAGGGAGATACCTTCTCTGAGGAAAGGCTACTGGCATCCAGGGTTCGTTTGTCACACAGGAAGGCATATGGTGACATTTGTTGATCCTTCACTCCTGGATCCTGGTTTCAAAATGGCTCTCTCAGCTCCTGTGAGTCCTTCTGGCTTCTCTGTAGTGTTTTCTTTCTCTGAGCACTCTCCAAAATGTCTCTGCCTTCTATCGTCTCATAAAGGACTCCAGCAAGGGAATTAAGACGTACCTTGAATACTCTGGCTCATATCCTAAGCAAAAGGACGCACCCACAAAAGGTCTGTACCTACAGGGATGGATTAAAAGAACATAGGCTTTTCTGTGGTGCATAACAGATTCAAACCAGCATGTGTACCTGTGTGTGTGTATACATATGTATATATGTTTCATTCTTATTTTGCATACCATAAAATTCACCCTTTAAAAAATGTATGATTGAGTGAGTGGCTTTTGGTATATTCAAGAGTTGTGCAACTATCATCACTATTTGCTTTTAAAGATTTTCATCACCCCCCAAAAGAAACTACATACCCATTAGCAGTCACTCCCCATTTCCTTCTTCCGCCCAACCCTTGATAATCACAAATCTATTCTCTCTCTATATAGATTTGCCTATTCTGGCCATTTCATATAAATGAAATCTTACATTATGTGGTCTTTTCTGTCTGGCTTAACATAATCTTTTCAAGTTTCTTCCATATTGTGTTTCAGAGCTTCATTCCTCTTTATGACTGAATAATATTCTGTTATATGGATATACCACATTTTGTTTATCCATTCTTCAGGTGATGGACATTTGGGTTGTTTCCAGCTTTTGGTTATTATGAATAATGTAGTTATAAGCATTAGTGTACAAGTTTTTATGTGGACAAATGTTTTCTTGTTAAATTTTTATTTTTAAACACAGGACAGTTAATAATACAAACCACATATAGTGAACTCCAACATATGCTTTTCCCTCTAGATACCTAGATCCATCAATTTTAACATTTTGCCATGTTTCCTATACCTTTCTATCTATGCATCCATCAATCTGTTGATCCATCTATCTATCCATCATCATTCTATCTGTTGCCTATCAATCTATTTTCTGATTGTAGGTTGTATACATTATGCTCCTGGAACACTTAATTCTGCCATGTACATTTCCTAAGAACAGCGACAGTCACTTATGTATCTACTTTAATTGCAGTTATCAAATTCAAGAAATTTAACATTGATATAAAACTTAGAGTTTATATTCCAATTTTTTCATTTGTCTCCAAAATATAATTTTGGGCTTTTTTCTCCTCCCTGTTTAGATCCAATTGAGGATAACATATTGCATTTAATTGTCATTTTATCTTTGGTTGCACATTCTTTTTTTTTTACATTGGGGGAACATATGTAAACATAAAGTTTTCCATCTCTACCACACTTAAGCATCCCATTCAATGGGATTAATCACACATTCACTATGTTGCAGAACCCTTTACACCTTCCATTACTAAAACTTTCCCATCTCCCCAAACAGAAATCCTAAACCCATTATGCATTAACTTCCCATCCCCCAGTCTTCCACACCTGGCTACCAATACTCTATTTCTGTCTCTTTGAGCTTGCATATTCTCTGATATTTTCTTTATAGTTACCATGGGCTTAAATTTAACATCCTAAAACTATACCACTCTTGTTTACTAAGACACCAACTTAATTTCAATGGTATATGCAATGTATGTTCCTGTATCCCTCTGTACCCCCAACTTTATCAGACACAAGGTTTTCACAATCACACAGTCACATTGTGAAAGCGATATCATCATACAGTCATCTTCAAGAATGAGCTCTACAGTTTCAGGCACTTCCCTCCAGCCTAATATACCTTAATCTAAAAAGAGGGATATCTATATAATGTGTAAGAATAACCTCCAGGATAACCTCTAGACTGTATTTGAAATCTCTCAGCCACTGACACTTTATTTTGTCTCATTTCTCTCTTCCCTCTGTCAGTTGAGCAGGCTTTCTCAATCCCTGATACTGACTCCCAGCTCATTCTAGGATTTCTTTCCATGTTTCCAGGGAGGTTTACACCCCTGGGATTCATGTCCCACGTAGAGAAGGGGAGGGCAGTGAGTTTGCTTGTTGTGTTGGCTGAGAGAGAGAGAGGCCACATCTGAGCAACAAAAGAGATTCTCTTGGGGTGACTCTTAGGCCTAATTTTAAGTAGGCTTAGTCTATCCTTCGTGCTTCCACAGCATTTTTTTCCCCCTGGCATGGGCAGGCACTGGGAATTGAACCTGGGTCTCCAGCATGGCAAGCGAGAACTCTGCCACTGTGCCAACGTTGCCTGTCCTCCCACAGCATTTTACAAGAAAGTTTTTTTTTTTTTTCTTTGTTTTTTGCGTAGGCAGACACTGGGACTCAAACCCGGGTCCAAGGTGTGGCAGGCAAGAATTCTGCCATTGAGCTACTGTCACACCGCCCTATGACAGATTTTTGTAAAATGTCCTCTACATACAGGGAAAGTTCAGGGATGGTGAGTTCCTCAAGTAGACAGATAGGGCCAGATATACGTACCCTCAGTATGTGCACAAGGGTTACTCTGCTCCCTCATGAACCAGGACCAGGGATCCACACTCAGAACACAGGTCAACTCCATGCTGAGCCTGTGAGAGGTAAGGGAACAGTCAGCCAGGGAGATGAGATCCTATTGCTTTTTTTTTTTCCTTTTGCTTTTTCTTTTAAACATATTTTGTTGTTAAATATAACATGTATACAAAGAAAAGAAAGAAAAAGCAACGATTTTCAAAGTACACTTCAACAAGTAGTTACAGAACAGATTTCAAAGTTTGTTATGGGTTACCATTCCACTATTTCAGATTTTCCCTTCTAGCTGCTCCAAAACACTGGAGGCTAGAAGAAGTATTTTTTTTTTCCATTTTTTTGTGAAAAATAGCATAGATACAAAAAAGCATTAAATTTCAAAGCACACCACAAAAAATTAGTTGTAGAACAGATTTCAGAGTTTGGTATGGGTTACAATTCCACAATTTTAGTTTTTTTTTGTAGCTGCTCTAAGATACTAGAGACTAAAAGAAAAATCAATATAATGATTAAGCAATCATACTTGCTTGTTAAACCCTACCGTCTCTGTACCTCTTGCTTTTAAGTAGCTTCTTTCTTGATGTTGTGCTTGCCCTATTACTGCAGTCCTTTATCTGTATTCTGGAGCTTTGAGAAAGATGCTTTTGCCAGTTCTTGCTGACTGTTCAAAGTTTCTCTGGGGGAATGGAGCCCCCATACATCTCAATCCACCACCTTCATAGGATTTTATTTCTCTTGGTTATATACCTGTAAGTGGAATTGTTGGATCATATGGTAACTCTATGTTTAACCTTTTAAGAAGCTGCCAAACCATTTTCCAACACGCTGCACCATTTTACTTCTGTACCAGCAATGTATAAGGGTTTAAATGCCTATATATTCTCACCAACACTTATATTCTGTCTTTTTTTTTAATTATCATCATTCTATTGGGTGTAAAGTTGCAGTTATTGTGGTTTTGATTTCCTTTTCAGTGATGCCTAATAATGTTAGTTATCTTTTCATGTACTCTATTGGCTATTTGTATATTTTCTTTGGAGAAATGCCTATTCAGATCCTTTGCCCATTTTTAAAGTGGCATTATTGTCTCTTTATTATTAAATGTAAGAGTTATTTGTATAATCTGTATACAAGTTCCTTGTTAGATATATGATTTGCAAAATGTTCTTCCATTCTGTGGATTGTCTTTTCTTTTTGATAATATCCTTTGAAGCACAAATACTTAATTTTGATAAAGTCCAACAAATATTTAGTCCAGTTTATTTGCTTTTACTTTTATCATTTTTGCTTTTGATTAAGCTTTGCCTAACTCTAGGTTACAAAGATTTATTCTTTTTTTTAAGCTTTTAATTTTTTTCAAACTTACAGGGCAGTTAAAAGATTAATACAAAGCCCAGCTAGAGAATTCTGACAAACTTCCATCTCCCCCATATACCCAAATCCATCAATTGAAACTTTTACTACATTTGCTGTATCTATCTGTCCATCCATCCATCCATCTATCTATTGTCGGAACATCTGAAATCAGGTAGCACACATCAAACAACTACTTCCATATACATTTCCTTTGAACGAGGATATTCACTAATGTAATCACCTTCAGTACAGTATCAAGTTCAAGAAATTTAACATTGATATAAAGCTTACATTTTATATTCCATTTTTTTCTTATGTCATCATATGTGCTTTTGAGTCTTTTCTCCTCCATTCCTTTTTTTTGTTTTTGCATGGACAGGCACCGGGCATCGAACCCGGGTTTCTGGCATGACAGGCGAGAACTGTGCCACTGAGCCACCGTCGCCCTTCTCCTCCATTCTTAGATCCCATCCAGTACCATTTTTACGTCCAATTATTATGATCTGTTTAGTTTATCTTCTTTTTTTTTAGTTGTGAAAACATACATACAACATAAATCTTCCCCTCTCAATCCCTCCCAAGCATACCATTAAGTGGGATTAATCATGTTCACAATATTGCAGTACCTTACCCACCATCCATTATTAAAGCTTTCCCATGAAGATTTATTCTTACTTCTATTATATTTTCTAACACACAATTTTCTCATCCATCATTTGCCTCTTTAATCTTGATTATCTTTCCATTTTTTTCTGTAGAAGTTACTTTGATATATTTTACCATTTTATTTTCTTCCTACAAATTATGTTTTGGAGTACCTCTTTTTTTTTTTTTTATTAGAGAACTTGTAGGTTTACAGAAAAATCATGTTCTGGTTTGAAAATATTATGTACCCAGAAAAGCCATGTTTTAATCCTGAACCAAACTTGGGGCCAGACCTATTGTTTAGGGTGGGAAATTTTGATTGGATTGTTTCCATGGAGATGTGTGTGATACACCCAGTTGTGAATGTGACGTTTTGGTTAGATTACTTCCATGGAGATGTGACATACCCAATTGTGGGTATGACCTTTTGATTAAATGGAGATGTGACTCTACCCATTCAAGGTGGGTCTTTATTAGTTTACTAGGGTCCTTTAAAAGGAGAAACATTTTGGGGAAACCTGAGATGCAGATGCTTGGACAGCAGAAGCGACAGAGCCAACTGAGCTGACATGAGACCCAGATGTTTGGCAATGCAGGGCCAGCAGATGTCACCATGTGCCTTCCCATGAGATGCTAAGCAAGCCAGAACCTGGAGAGAAGCTAGGGGAGCCAAGAGATGAAACCCAGCCCCAGGGAAGCCAAATGAGGGACCCCCACAGAAAACAGAGGCTGAAAGCAGTGAGCCCAGGAGCAAGGGATCAGCAGATGCCAGCCCAGTGCCTTCCCAGCAACAGAGATATTCCAAATGACATTAGCCTTGAGTGAAGGTAATCTCTTGTTGGTGCCTTAATTTGGACATTTTCATGGCCTTAGAAGTGAAAACTTGTAATAAATTCCCTTTTGAAAGGTCGTTCCACTTCTGGTATATTGCATTCTGGCAGCTTTAGCAAACCCAAACACTAACATACTATTAACACTCTGTTTTAGTATGGTACATTTGTTACAATTAATGAAAAAAATTTTTTTATAATTATATTATTAACTATAGTCCATGGTTTACATTATGGTTCACTGTGTTATACAGTCCTATGTTTTTATTTTTAATTTTTTAATTCGAGTTATATATATATATCCAACCTAAAATTTCCCCTTTAAACCACACTCAAATGTATAATTCAGTGCTATTAATTATATTCACAATGTTGTGCTGTTATCACTACCATCTATTACGGAAACTTTTCCATCAATTCAAATAGAAACTCTGTACAATTTAAGTGCTAACTCCCTGTTGCCTACCCCCACTATGGCTGCTGGTAACCTATATTATAGTTTCTGACTATGAGTTTGCTTATTCTAATTATTTCATATCAGTGAAATCATACAATATTTGTACTTTTGTGTCTGGCTTATTTCACTCAACCTTGCCTTCAAGGTTCATGCATGTTGTGGCATGAATCAGAACTTCATTCCTTTTTATGACTGGACAATATTCCATTGTCTGTATATACCACATTTTGTTGATTCTTTCAACTGTCGATGGACACTGTGGTTGTTTCCATCTATTGGCAGTCTTGAATAATACCACTATAAATTTAATTCTTTCTCACATTGTCCCAGGTCTCGGCAAGCTGCTGCTCTGCCCTCAGGACAAACTCTGAGGGGAGAATCTGAGACAGGTTCTCCCTTCACTCCCTCAAATTTCTACCTGATATATTGGCACTGACCTACATGCATAGCAGTATGCATGCAAAGGCCACCCTGCTCCCTCTGGAACAGGACCAAGACCCATACTGGTAGTGTAGAGGGTGGGGTGGGGGGAGCAAAAGGGTTGGCAAGGGTGTCAGGAGCTTCTAGGACTTTTGAAGCTGTATTTTCTTGATTAAGCACTTGCCCAGTTAATGCAGCCCTTTAACTGTTTTCTGTAGTTTTGAAGAAGGTTACTGTCTTTAAGATTCTATAGTTAATAATACAATTATAAAATTTTTTTTTCATTAGTTGTAAGAAATGTACCATACTAATACAGAGTGTTAATAGTAGGTTGGTGTTTTGGTTTGCCCAAGCTGCGTGTGGTTGGAACAATGGCTGCCCTCAGAGCTGGCCCTTAGCCATCTCCTAGCTAATCAAAAGTAGTGATCAGCCATCAGACAACACACTTCCAGAGTTTCAAGGACTAGGTCTCTGTGTCCCACATGGCACTAGCAAAGCTGTACCAGGAGCCCAAGCTGCAGTCCCCACTGCTGCCTGCCATGAGGCAGGGACAGTGGAACTCACTGGTAGCTACTGCAATTTATCAGCCTCTTCCTCCAGTTCCTCCCTGGATGCTGAACAGTGTTCCACAGGACTTTGGAGTTTCAAAATAGTTAATTCAGATCATTCCAGCCGGTTCAATAGTTGTTTTGATGGAGAGACTGATTTATTTCTAGAGCTTCCTACTCTGCCATCTTTCCACAATCCTCTGGAGTATCTTTTTTTTTTTTTAAGTTTTGGTTGGGACATTTTTGTCACCCTTTAATTTTTCTTTGATATATTTACTATTTAATTCTTCTGGATGATATATTGGTGTATTTTGCCAAGTTTAAGAAGACATTTTCCTTGAAATTTTAAATTTTTGAATATTGGGATTCTTTTATACACCTTTACTTAATTGTTTGATAACATGAGACTATGATCTTTGTGAAATAGATTCTTACTCTATGGCAAAGTATGTGGTTGTTTTTTACACCTCTTGCATGCGTGATTGAAAGTAGAGTTATCATCTAATTGATGGTTTCAGGATGTGATACGTGTCTCTATGTCAAGGTGATTATTTGTATTGTTCAAGTCTATATCCTATCATCTGTTCATCTCTCTGTTACTGAGAAAAGTCTTAAATATACAATTACAATATTATATTTGAGAGCTTATGCTTTTGGTTCTGTCAGTTTTTTCCTGCAATTTTTGAATATTTGATAGTTTTGCTTCCCTCTATTTTTATATGTTTTGCCCTTTCCTTTTAGAGTTTACCCTTAAACTTTAAGCATACAAAATCAAATTAAATGCATCAAATGACCTTGAATACTTTAACTCTGATCTCCCTCCCTCAGGTTTTTACATGTTATTGAACAATGTTTTAATTCTACCTCCAACTCAGGCAAAATTATTTTTATTTAAAATTACTCATATATTTATCGATATTTTACTCAGTTGTTGCATGTCATGCCCTCTTTTGGTATCCTTCATGATATTCATCATGAAAACTTGTCTTATTAAATGCAATTCAAAACATTTTCTCTGTAAAGAAGGAAAAATGTATTTTGGGGGGCCTTAAGACAACATGCAGGAGCTGAGTTTCAGTAGTTATGAATTTTCTTTTTGTTGATCTCTTCCACAGTGTACTGTTAAAGATGATATAAAAATTAAAAATTACCAGTGACAGCCAAGGGGGAAAAAAAAAAGAAATCTTTTTAAAAGTCTAGGCTGGGGGTGGGCCATGGTGGCTCAGCAGGTAAAAACGCTTGCCTGCTGTGCCCGAGGACCCGGGTTCGATTCCTGGTGCCTGCCCATGTGAAAAAAAAGAAAAAAAAAAGTCTAGGCCGGACTGTTTTTTTAAAAAAAGTAATTGATTATTTTTCCAGAAGTAGACATAGATTTATTAGGACTTAACAAACTAGGCTGGATTGTTTTTTAAAATGTATCTATTTTACATTAACTTCAAATTTTATGAATTTTAGAATATTTTTGTTTTCAGAAAGGTGAATCTTGCTTGGTTAGGTAAAATGACAGAATCACAATGATCAAGAAATGCTATTATCCGTTAGAAATTCTATTGTGTTTTTAAAATATTAATTTTAAAGAAATTTTATCCTTGGAATTTTAAATTTTAGCAGGTTTTTTTTTCATGAGATAACTCAAATTTTCCTAAGTTATGGCCAAAATTAATCTGAAAAACCTGCTCTATATCTACTATCGCCTGCTGACAGGATTCATTGCCCCAATTCTGCAGTTTTCAAGAGTGGTGGATCCCTGGGGGAACCAGAAATACTTTTAGGGTGTTTGCAAGGTTGAAACTATTTTATAATAAGATGTTATTTGCCTTTTTTATTATTTTGATATTTGTGCTAATGGTACAGAATCATTGGTAAATAAAAGGAACAGTGGATTATCACACATCATATAGCCTCTGGGAAATTTCATGTGCCCTGTTAGAGAAAAAGAGAAAGGTTAACTGATGCCTTGGTATTATTATAAAAATAGTTTTGACCTTGTGGACACCATGAAAGAATCTTGGAGACCCTTAAGGGTCCTTGGACCACACTTTGAGAACCACTCCCTTTCCCTCATGGACCTTTTTTTTGTCTTGGTGGTCAGGTTTATTTGTTAGTTTACATTCAAAGCTGAAAAATTCACTACAGACTTTGTTTAAATTAAATATATCACTATGCTCTATTAGATCTGATGTTCTCACGTATTTATGATCCTCAGTTTTAAGAATTAAAAAGGAAACAATTGCACAATTCTTTGACCTAATTGTACACAATTTAGTATTTTTTAAACAGTATTCTCCATCCTTCAAGTAAATTCAGCAATTGACCGTGACAAGAGGAAAACTAAACATTTTTAAAGATAGCATGAAAAAGATGCAGTACAACTAACAAAAGTAAAGTATTGCTATAATTACAGCACCAGTTACACTTCTAAATGAATCCACTGTCCTCTTCAAATTCCCTGTACATAAAAGATACATTAGCCAACACTGCAATTGCTCATCATGGATTTTTGGTTTGTTCATACTGTGGCAAAGGAAAAACAAAAAAGAATTCATCACAGTTTGTTATAAGAACTGTACTCAGCACTTGATAATAAAGGCATTGTTTTTTCATATGATTGCAAATTGGTTATTTCCATGCTCTCAGATGGAATTATTTTAATAAACAATTTATCTGCTAAGATGCTTAAACAGAAAGAAAAACAGTAAATCCAGCTTTTAAAAAGAAATTCAATAAATAGCTATTTTCTTAAAAATATTTTTATTGATAAAACAACATACAAACACAAACATTCCTTTTTTAAAAATAGTTTTATTATAAACAACAAACAAACATACATTCTTGACATACAAACATTCTATTCTTTACATAGTGTACAATCAATGCCTCTTAATATCATCACACTTTTACATTTATCACCATGATCATTTTTTTGAACATTTGTGTCTCACCAGCAAAAGAAATAAAAAAGCAAAAAGAAAAAACTCATATGTACTATATCCCTTACCCCTCCCTCTCACTGAGCACTAGTATTTCAATCTACTAAATTTATTTTAACCTTTGAAACACAAACATTTTTAACATACAAGCATTCCATACATGGTGTACAATGGCTTACAATATCATCATGCAGTTGTGCATTCATCACCATGATCATTTTTTAGAACATTTACATCACTCCAGAAAAAGAAATAAAAATTATAAAGAAAAACTCATACATACCATGCCTCTTACCCCTCCCTCTCATTGACCACTAATATTTCCATCTAACCAATTTATTTTAACCTTTGTTCCCCCTATTATTATTTTTTTATCCACATTGATTACTTATCTGTCCATACCCTAGATAAAGGGAGCATCAGACACAAGGCTTTTGCAATCATGCATTTACATCGTAAAAGCTATATCATTATACAGTCATCTTTAAGAACAAGGCTACTGGAACACAGCTTTACAGTTTTAGGTACTTCCATAAATAGCTATTTTATATGGATAAAGTCATAGAGATAACAGTTTATGAATGTCACATTGTTCTAGTTTCCAAGCTGCCTGAATGCAATATACCAGAAGTGGAATGGCTTTTCACAAGGAGAATTTAGTAAGTTGTGAGTTTATAGTTCTAAGACGGAGAAAATGTCCCAATTAAAACAAGTCTATAGAAATGTCCAATCTAAGACATCCGGGGAAAGATACCTTGGTTCAAGAAGGCCGATGAAGTTCAGGGTTTCTCTTTCAAGTGAGAAGGCACAGTGCAAATACTGTCTGGGTTTCTCTCTCAAGTGGAAAGGCACATGGCAAACATGGCGTCATCTGCAAGCTTTCTCTCCTGGCTTCCTGTTTCATAAAGGTCCTCAGGAGGCGTTTTCCTTCTTCATCTCCAAAGGTCGCTGGCCGGTGGACTCTCTGCTTCGTGGTTCTCTGGCATTCTGTCATTCTTTGCTCTCTCTGAATCTCCCCCTTTCTCCAAAATGTTTCCTCTTTTATAGGATTCCAGTAAAGTAATCAAGACCCATGTCTCCACCTAATACAATTTACCAACCACTCTTCATTGAGTCACATCTCCAGGGAGATGATCTAATTAAAGTTTCAAATACACAGCACTGAATAGGAATTAGAAGAAACAGCTGTCTTTACAAGATGGGACTACAATTAAAACATGACTTTTCTAGGGTGCATGTATCCTTTCAAACCAGCACACACATCAAGCATGCACAAAAATGGTATTATACATGGCAGAAGTAGTCAGAAAATTAGAATTAGATCTAAAAAGAAATGATGAATTTATACATAAACACAAAATCTTGCAAATTATTGCCTCATTTTAACAAAGAATTAAAAGTAAACATTACCAAGTAGCTAGCACTGTCTAAGGGGCTAAAATCAGGTTGACATTTAAAAATTTTTCAAACTAGCTGAAATTTATTTCTCTCATACCACTTTCTGGATTTTGGTAAAAAATCTTTATTAAATAGCTAAAGTGTCCGTTCAACTTGTGAATTATCCAAGCTTTAGATAAGAAACACCATTTCTCTCTTATATCAAGATCCCAGCAATGCATAGATAAGATAAGTATATTACTGCATCAGCTACTGAGATGGGTATGTTGTTTAAAGTGCAGCTGGTATTAGCATTCAGTTATTTTTGTGTAAATTATTTTATTCAGACCAGCCACCGTAAACCTAGAATCAAAATTAAAGTGGTAACAATGGAAGATTATGGCCAGTATCTTACTTAATTACAGGAAATGCACTGATTTTTCACACACAAAAAATATGGTTCAAAATTTAGCAAAACACAGCAATAAGAAGCTGAAAACTTGGATAAAAATATTGGAAAGTACTATAGGGCCCAGGCTAGGCTACCCATCATTTACTGTGTGCATATAGGAACTCTAGACTTTAAATGTATAAATTAGAGACTGATTTTAAGTTATTAATTTAACTACTTTTGTCCACTGGGCTACAAACTAAATTTTATAAAAAATGTGCTACTGTGTAAGCACTTCAAAGCAATCTTCATTAAAATGCTGCAAAGAAATTGAGACTACACATCATCCAAAACTAAGGATGTCATTGCAGTTCATAGTTTATATAATAAATACCTTCCATTTCAATCAGTACTAAGGTCACTACATTCTATCTACTTGTCAGCACAACCTTGAATCAACTTATACTTAGAAATATCAGTAATGCAGCCAAACATTTAAGTTTTTTGCAACGCAATGCAACTAGTAGAAATCAAAAGTTTTAAGATGGAACAGCAACAACAAAAAAGCTGAAATTCTGTTTTAACTGTACTAAAAAAGCAAAGCATATTACATCCCAATACTGTATTATGTACTGTTTGAATTCACCTTACAACTTAAAGATGCAAAATGGTCCAAGTTTATGACAATGGCTTTGTATTCTTAATGTATGGAATAAAAATAAAACTAAGTTTAAGATGCATCTGAATATCTATCACTTTTTAAAATTTCAGGTGCTAAAGTACCAATCTATTTCAGATAGAAACACACATTTTTGGGCGGGCCACGGTGGCTCAGCAGGCAAGAATGTTCGCCTGCCATGCCAGAGGACCCAGGTTCGTTTCCCGGTGCCTGCCTATGTAAAAAAAAGAAACACACATTTTTCTTCCCAAATGTTCAAACTAAACAAAAAAGTTTAAAAATATTTCAAGTTTCTACTGCTTTAGCTGTAAAATCTAGAAGTTCCTCCTAAGTATTAACACTTTGATGGCAGTGCTGCAACAACTTAAAAGGTGTCCCAAAATGTAAATCAATGAGTATATCATCTTAGGCTTTGTAGACTGTGCCTCTGCAAGTCGGCTGCCTCAGGGTCAACCATATTACACAGTGACCTGTATGATTTTTAAGATTATGATCTTCAACAATGGTGGACCAAATCCTATTTGAATGTTGTATTTTCAAACACCAAATTTTTAGCCAATAAAATGAAACCGCACAGAAATCCTTTGGCAGTAAAATGACCGATTCTGTGTAAAGTTGCCCTGGTCTCGAATTTTGAAACAGGATCCAAGCAAGTGTCTTCATAATTTGCACACAGTTCCTTGTGCTGGCTTCCATAAAGATGGACTTGCGGTTTTGTGAACTGAGGCGCTCTAGTTGAATGACATGAGAGAAGTTTCCATTTTAAAAAATCCTTGCATGAATGTTCTAAGAAATGAATATGCAACTATGTGATGATATTAAGAATTACTGATTGTATATGTGGAATGGAATGATATCTTAATCTTTGTTGTTAATTTTTTTAATTAATAAAAAAACAGTTAAAAAAAAATCCTTGCATGTTGGTGTGGTTTAAAGAAACCTGCCCCTGCTTTTATTTAATTAAGAAAATAAAACAAACAAACAAAAAATGTTACATTGGGCAGGGATCATGATTGGTACTTGTAAACATTGTTATTCCACTGCATCCTTTAAGGCAAAAGGAATTTGCTCAAAAAGATGCCACATTCAGTTCAGGACTTCTGGGTTGGTTTTGAGCTGGTAGCTCTGTCTACAGGTTTTAAAACTGGAAGTGAGGGCAATGGGGAACAGAAAATTATCGAAAAGTAAGGGAATGGAGGGAAGTGTTGGGGGATAAAGAGAGAAGCAGAGCTTAAAGTTGCACCACAGAGTTCAATCTTAGTTCCCACTCTGTGGATCATAGTTCATTTCTACATTTACTTCATAGAGTGTTTGAAGGAAAAATTACTTGAAATGCATTTGGAAGATCTATCAGTATCACTTATATATTAATGAGTCTTTCACCTAGCCTAATATTATTTATTTTTCATGTATCTCATTGAAATAACTTTAGGTTTATTTTAATTTACATTATGTCTGTCTAATGTTTTAATTCCAAGCCCAGTGATGAAAAGGCTGCACATGCATATAATCAGGCTGTGGCCCTTAAGTAACTGTCAAAATGGAAGCATTAAATTGGAGCTTGGGGGTGGTGAAACATTTTCACACCTACTAGAATGGTGTGAGTTGGTGAGGGTATGGGTAAATTTGAACTTGCATGCATTGTTGGTGGGAATATCAAAGGTGTACTTGCTATAGAAAACAGTATGGTGGTTCCTCAAAAAGTTAAACATAGGATTTCATTTTGACCTGGCAATTCTACTCCTAGCAATATACCCTAAAGAATTGTGAAGACACAGTGTTGATAGCAGCACTATTCATAATTGCCAAAAGGTGAAATGAAAACAGTCCAGGCATCTATCAACAGATGAATGGATAAACAAAATGCGGTATGCTCATTCATACAATAGACTATTATTCAGCCATAGAAAGGGAAGAAGTACTGATATATCATGGATGAACCTTGAAAACATGCTAAGTGAAAGAAGCCAGACACAAAAGTATAAATATTATATGGTCCCACTTATAAGAAATATCCAGAATAAGCAAATTTTGTAGAGAAAGAAAGTGGATTAGAGGCTACCAGGGGGTAGGACAAGGGAGAATGGGGGATTATTTCTTAATGTATAAAGAGATTCTGTTTTATGTGATAAAAATTTTAGTAATGGAAGGTAGGGATGGTAGCACAACACTGTAAAAGTAATTAATGCCCCTGAATTGTACATGTAAAAATGGTTAAAATGGAAAAT
The DNA here is from genome assembly GCA_004026745.1 of Myrmecophaga tridactyla. Taxonomy (NCBI): domain Eukaryota; kingdom Metazoa; phylum Chordata; class Mammalia; order Pilosa; family Myrmecophagidae; genus Myrmecophaga; species Myrmecophaga tridactyla. The sequence continues at coordinate 12,474 of PVIY010031036.1, read as the reverse complement.
TTTATAATAAAAAAATATAATATAAAAATGTGTCTACATATTATATATATATAGATACATTACCACAGTAAAAAAAAAAGCAAAAATTTCAGCTCGAGCGCAAGAACAAAGGTGTATGGTATGAAATTTTGGTGCTCTTCTTGAGATATTCATATGTGAGAATTTTGAAACTTGGTACTCAGTTTCATGGGAAGAAATGTATTTCCCCCTGTAATTTTCCCACTTATTTAAGAATGGTACTATTCTTTGTATCCTCCAAATTCATTTTGAACTTCTGAATTTAAATGTCAGCTGTAAAATAAGATGTTAAGTAAACAATAAACTGGTTACATTACTTTATAGCACACAACCCGGAGAGGCCCTAGTATGCAGATGAAGATGTGACAGTGAGTTTGGAGAGGCAGTAGACAAGCCAAATGGAAACTCTTAGAGAAGCCGAAAGAAGCTAAAGCATTTAAAAACATATTAGATGGGTGAGTTTAAATGCTATAATTCTAATTTGGGTATTCCCTTACTTGCGAAACTTAATTAGCAGATTTTGTTCTGGGAAAAGTACAGAAGGTATTTCTTTGTTTTACTCTCATGATTCTCTATATAACACATCCCAGTAGAATTCTAAAATAAATTATTTGTTAAAGTATGTTCTTAAATTTGACAATGCAGTTTGATTGACACTTTTGACTAAATTAATCCCGCTTCCCAATTATATGCAAGAGGGGTCTTTTACCAGCACTCAGTAATTAATCACAACCCCCCTTTTTTTCCCCTCAAGTAAACCATAAGATTCAAAGACATACACCTCGGTGTATTGGAAATATGCTGACAATGTGTCCATGTCTCACAAAGTAAAATGAGCCCAGTTCCTAAAGAGGTATGAGGCAGCAGGACATTATAGTCAGGACATATTATTGTATTATAGATACGTTTTATTACATGAGTTTATCACATCAGCTCATTGTATAGGTGTAAGTATTGCTCATGTAATAATTTTTGCACCCAAACTGTGTATATACAAGCATACACACATATGCACACACATTCTTGCTTGTTAACATGTTTGCAGTGTCATTTTGTTTTGTTTTAATATATAAAGATATAAAATTTATTTTCAGAGGAAGAGCAAAAGTCAAATTTTTTATACATGGCATTTTTAAGTACCATTAATATACGAAAAATAGTCTTACCTTGGAATGTTCTCGAATGCCATGGCATGAGAGAACCATGGTGGCAATGTGGAAATGAGGTATTTGTTCAACTTTTCATATTTCATCTCTCCACATTGACATCTGGCAATGGGAGGCTTAGTACATCCCAGCTCTTAGCCCTGCAGTGCTAATGTGTACGCGGGGTCTGGGACTGAGTGTTGATGTGGGAGTGTCAGCGAAATGGCAGGGGCTGGGGGAGAAGGGGCAAGAGGAGGAAAGGTTTATCTATTCCTAAGAGATGGGAGAGACAGTGTGTGACAACTGAGGGACTGAAGGAGTAACTTAAAGAGCATGTAGCCCAGGGTTTCCCTCTGCTGCTTTGAAACACTCACATTTCTTCGCTGAAAGTCCTAGGTTCTCTAGTTCAAAACCCCACTATTTAACAAATTATGCCCTATTATTTTCTGACAGAGTTTTTCTTTGTCTTTCTACCCTAGACCAAAAAAAAAAAAAAGAAAAGGCAGCAACAGATAATGGTACACCCCAGCACTCTGCCTGCCTGTCTCCACGTCACCTCCTACCTCTCAGTTCCCACCCAAGGATTCTCAGAATTCCAGGAACAAGTTTTCATAAAAAACTCCCCTCCTGATGGTGATTCCTCATGCCACCTTCTTGAAGGCTGTACTATTTCTCTGTAATAAAAATTCCGGTGATATTTTCCTTTTCCTTCTGCCCCTCCTTTCTCCCTCACATATAAGAAGGCAGAATTAACATTTATTATACTGTATGCTCTGCTGTATTTCCAAAATTACTTACATTGCAAAATAAAAATATACTCCTGAAATATTTTGCATTTCCAATTGTGTTAAGCAGGAAAGGGATAGAACCCTGAGTTCAGGAGGGTGAAATAACCTCAGCCAAGACTTACTGAGAGATAGAAAATCAGAGTTGGAGAGAATTGGTTATTCCAGAGACATGATTTGGTGGTTTATATGTGTGTTTTGTGTGTGTGTGTGTCTGAATGTGTGTGTTGGGGGTGGGAATGTACAGAGAATATACTCTGAAGGACTTTAACCTATTAACAGTCTTTTTAATTTTATTTTTATGCCAAGTCCATTTCTTCTGTTGCCAATGTCCCATTCAGAGAGTCAGACCACAATGCATGGCACAGCTCTGGGTGCAAATAGAGATTGGCATAGGCTCATGGACCATAACCATCCAGACGGCTCGTAGCTTGGCCCTTTGACTGCTCTGACCTTCTCCTTCATCCATCTATATGATGTCCATAGTTATTTGAACTACTATTGCATGCCCTCGGGGTGGGGTGGGGGTGTTGTCCTCTGCAGGAACCATCCGTTTACCAGGCATCCTCCAATGGGGCTCCTACACCCTCAATTATTGATGCTACTTTCTCTATTGCTGACATGGATGGTGTAGGGGAATTTGGATTCTCTACATATGTAACTGACCACAACAATTTATGTAATTCCTAGAACCTGGGCAAATATGGGGAGAATTCTGTTATTTGTAAATAAGCAAGCCATTTTTTTTTTTGTAGTGTGCTAGCCTATGCACAAGCACTTTTGGGTCGAATATAAGTGTCTTTGACCCATCCCCTTTTCACATAGTTATTGGCAAAGTCATTGTTATAGGCTCTTTTTGCCCAAGAGCAAGATGAAAAACAACTGCTAACAGTTATTTTTCAACAGGACTATATTATTCACTTCCTTTTCATAGCTGGGACCAGAACCCAAGTGGGACTTGCTTCCTGTTTTGTTTCTGCCACAGGCCCCACCCAAACCCTTCCGGGTAGCTGGCAACATCCAATTCACAAGCTTGCCCTGCTATTAAAGTACCGAGAGACTAGGTCTATTTTGTTGTTGTGGTGGTTTGTTTTTTAATTAGAGAAGTTGTGGGTTTACAGAGCAATCAGGCATATAAAATGCAGGATTTCCACACACCACACTACCACCAGCACTTGCACTGGTGTGGATCATCTGTTAGAATTTATGACAGCACATTTTTTATTTTTACAACCGTACTATTAAAGTTCACGGTTTAACTTGGGGCTCACTCTGTGTATACTGTAGCTTCACGGATTTTTTTAAAAAATTTTTATTCGGTGACTGTATATACAATCCAACATTATTGAGATGTATATTTCAGTGCTGTTAATTGTGTTCACAGTTTTGTGCTGCCATCACCACCATCCATAACAAAAACAAAAACATTTCCATCATCCCAAATAAGAGCCCTCTACATTTTTTTATTGAGTACCTAAGTATCTCCTTAGATTTTAAAAAATATTTTTATTGTACATAAACAAACATACAAACATTCTTGAATATACAAACATTCTTGACAGGGTTACAATCGATGGCTCACAATGTCACCACATGGTTGTATATTCATCACCATGATCATTTTCTTGAACATTTACATCTCTCCAGCAAAAGAAAGAAAAAAAGAAAAACTCTCACATGCCATGCCCCTTACCCCTCCCTCTCATTGACTACTAGCGTTTCAATCTACTTGATTTATTTTAACCTTTGTTCCCCCTATTATTTGTTTATTTCTTATTCATAGTTTTTACTCATTTGTCCATACCGTAGATAAAGGGAGCATCAGACACAAGGTTTTCACAATCACATAGTCACATTGCAAAAGCTGTATCATTATAAATCATCTTCAAGAAATATGGCTGCTGGAACACAGCTCTACAGTTTCAGGTACTTTTCTCTAGCCTCTCTAATACACCATAAACTAAAAAGGGGATATCTATATAATGCATAAGAATAACTTCCAGGATAACTTCTCAACTCTGTTTGAAGTCTCTCAACCACTGACACTTTATCTCTCTTACCCTTTTTGGTCGAGAAGATTTTCTCAATCCCTTGATGCAGAGTCTCAGCTCATTCTAGGATTTCTGAAGAATCCTGTACATTTTAAGCCTTAACTTCCCATTTCCTATCCAACACAGTCCCCTGGTAAACTATGTTCTAGATTTTGACTCTATGAGTTTCTTACTCTAATCGTTTCAAATCAGTGAGATCAAACAATATTTGTCCTTTTGTGTCTGGCTTATTTCACTCATTATGATGTCTTCAAGGTTTATCCATGTTGTCTCACATATATCAGGACTTCATTCCTTCTTACTGCTGCATAATATTCCATTGTATGTATGTACCACATTCTATTTATCCATTATTCAGTTGAAGGACACTTGAATTGCTGCCATCTTTTGGCAATTGTGGACAATACCGCTATGAACATTGGTGTGCAAATATCTGTTCAAGTCCCTGCTTTCAATTCTTTTGGGTATATGCCTAGTAGTGGGATTGCCAGGTCATATGGCAGTTCTATTCTTAGCTTTCTGAGGCACCGCCAGACTGTCTTCCAGAGCGGCTGCACCGTTTTACATTGCCAACAGCAATAAATGAATGTTCCTGTTCTGTGCATCTTCTCCAACTGTTTTGGTTTGCTAAAGCTACAGGAATGCAATATCCAAAAATGGATTGGCTTTTACAAAGGGATTTATTAGGTTACAAATTTACAGTTCTAAGGCATGAAAATGAATTAAGGCATCAAGAGGGAGATACCTTCTCTGAGGAAAGGCTACTGGCATCCGGGGTTCCTCTGTCACATGGGAAGGTGCATGGTGACATTTGTTGGTCCTTCTCTCCTGGATTCTGGTTTAAAAGTGACTCTCTCAGCTCCCGTGGCTCCTTCTGGCTTCTCCTAGGGCATTTTCTTTCTCTGAACGCTCTCCAAATGTGTCTGTCTTTGGAGACATTTGTCTCATAAATGACTCCAGCAAGGGATTAAGACCAACCTTGAATAGGCTGTGTCATATCTCCGTGGAAACAATCTAAGCAAAAGGTCCCACCCACAATAGGTCTGCACCTACAGGGATGTATTAAAAGAACATAGGCTTTTCTGGGGTGCATAACAGATTCTAAGCAGCACACCAACACTTGCTATTTCCTTTTTTTTTAAATAGCAGCCATTCTAATGGGTGTGAAATGAAATCTTGCAGTTTTGATTTGTGTTTCCTTTGTGGCTAGTGATGCTGAACATCATTTCATGTTCTTTCTGGCCATTTATATATCTTCTTTGGAAAGATGTCTGTTCAAGTCTTTTACCCATTTTTAAATTGGGTTGTTTACCTTTTTGTTAAGTTGAAGGATTTTTTTTTTTTTTTACAGCAATACATGCCTTTATAATGGCAGGGGGCAAACATGAATAAGGCTTTAAGTTTGTGTATTTCACACTAATACCATTTCTTAAGGGCTTGAGACATGGAAAAAAATTAAAAGAAAAACAGAATCATCATCTCTGAGTTCTTTTTTATTAGGAAATAAATTAATCATACTAGAGAACACAAAAGGAAATGAACATAACATTACAATTCTAGAACACAAAATTAAATTATGTGGTAAGGGATTCTTACATCTTCAGGGTGGAAAAAGAAAAAAGAAAAATTGATAATCATTTAGGACAGTGTTTCTCAAATTTAGCTTCTTCCACAGACATATTTGTGGGAAGGGAACCACAAGATTTCTATGATAATTTTTAAATTCACATTTTAATTTTGATGATAAATCAAAACAATACACACTTGTTCAGGATTACCTGGACAAGCCTCTTACATAAAAATATTACCACATGATTACAGCTTTTGCACTTGTTTTTCTGACCCCTGTGGTACCAAATGAGGACTAACAGTGCTTAACTGTTCATGTAGAGTTTCTTCAGACATTTCATGGAATTGTTGAATATTTCCCATGAGAATTCTTAAGTTGTTGTGCCAGTTTGAATGGATTTATGTACCCTAGAAAGGCCATGCTTTAATCTTAATCAATCTTGCGGGAGGAACTTCTAATCCCTATTCAGTACTATCGGTTGGAAACTTGATTAGGTTATCTCCATGGAGATGTGACTAAATAAACTGTGGGTATTAAACTTGATTAGATGGAGATGTATCTCCACCCATTCTAAGTGGGTCTTGATTAGTTTACTGGAATCCTATAAAAGAAGAAGTATTTTGGAGAATGCTTCAGAATGCCACAGAACCACGAAGCAGAGAGTTCACCAGCCAGCGACTTTTGGAGATGAAGAAGGAAACCACCTCCCAGAAAGCTTCATGAAACAAGAAGCTGGAAAAGAAAGCTAACAGACTTTGCCATGTGCCCTTCCAGCTGAGAGAGAAATCCTGAATGCCACTGGCCTTCTTGAACCAAGGTATCTTTCTGTGGACGCCTTAGATTGGACATTTCTATAGACCTGTTTTAATTGGGACATTTTCTTGGCCTTAGAATGGTAAACCAGCAACTTATTAAATTCCCCTTTTTAAAAGCCATTCTGTTTCTGGTGTATCGCTTTCTGGCAGCTAGCAAACTAGAACAGTTGTCAACGTTGAGAACACTGACTCAGGGAAGTGGTCCTCAAAATGGTAGAAGGTGGTAAAAGATGTTGAAGTGGGTATGCATCTAGTTTGGAAAAAGCACATTTAAGAAGCAATTGATTTTCTAATGCAAACTCTAGAAGGTCAAGCTCAGGAATATAATTTTGACTGATGGGTGGTACTGAAGACCAAACATAGATTCAGCTTGGGGGGCCTGGACTAAATATAGTTGTGGTTGAAAAACACTGGTTTAGAGGTAGAGGACGGCTGGCACATGGAGAACAGTAAGAAAAACATGTCAAAGACAAAATCTTTTGGGTCAATGTATGGAACCTTAGCCAGAACTTGTCATGGACTTTTTGAATCCCAAAGAAACCCAAGATGGTCTATTAATCTTTCGTCCCCATGGTGTGGGGAAAGTGGGTCTACATTTTAATAATGATCCAAAAGAAGAACAAAAGCACCCCCCTCCCACCAATTCCACTCCCATTATTATTATTTTGATAAATGCATTTCAGAATTTAAGTAAACAGTCGCTGGAGTTGTGTAAGAATGCTGTCATCATTGGTGAGGCCATCCAGTTCGCAAGGAGGACATCATTGGGATTTATTTTGCTATAATTATTTTAGAGCTTCAATTTGCTGTCGTCATGTCTTCAGTTCCCCACTCTTTTGCATATTTATTAGATCAGAACATCCACCTATGCAATCTTTTCTGATGAAGACCTAAAGTACTGTTTTTGCCCCTGTGAGTTGTTGGAAATAATCTTAAATCGTGTTTGTGTCGCTGGGGCTGTATGATTGACAAATTCCAGAAGTCCTTGTTTGAAGGACATTTGACAGAGGATCTCTTGAGTCTTTCTGCAGTAGGGGCAGGTGGGCTTGATAAACACAATCACCTTCCCGAAGTGGATTTTGCTATTCACAAATTCCTGAGCTGTGCTGACAGGCAGCCATCTTCCCGGGAGGAATCCTTATATTGCTCCAGATATAAAAACAGAAAGATTTGTTTATACATTCTAGATATTAATCCTTTATTGGATATGTGAGTTCCAAATATTTTCTCCCATGTGTATGTTTATTTTCATGATAAAGTCCTTTGAGGCGCAAAAGTTTTTAATTCTGATGAGGTCCCATTAATCTATCTTTTCTTTTGTTGCTTGTGCTTTGAGTGTAAAGTTTAAGAAACCCATTGCCTAATACAAGGTACTGAAGATACTTCTCTATGTTTTCTTCTGGGGGTTTGATCGTTCCAGCTCTTATATTAAGTCTTTTGATCCATTTTGAGTTGATTTTTATATATCATCGAGGTAGGGGTCCTCCTTTATTTTTGCAAATGGTGATGAGACTGGATCTGTTTTACAGCTGTTTTTGCTTCTTGGAATGCTTGATTGGCCTCAGGGTCCCAATACCAGTGAGGCCTCCTTTTTAAAATCAATCTAGGGTGGGCCACGGTGGCTCAGCAGGCAAGAATGCTCGCCTGCCGTGCCAGAGGACCTGGATTCGATTCCCAGTGCCTGCCCATGTTAAAAAAAAAAGCATTAAAATCAATCTATATAATAGTCAAAGTATTTGAGCTAGATGGGGTATAAAGGGTCACCAGTAATTTAATAAGCCTATGAAGGCTAGCAATTCCTTTACAGTATAGGAAGTTGGACATGTTTGTACTTTATCTACAATCATGGCCAGAACAACCTTTGTCTTACCAGACAAAACCACCCCTAGGAATTTTACAAACTGTCTGGATCTTGGCATTGTTCATGGTGCATCCTTGGCTTGTTAAAAATGGTAGGGTTGCCATTTCTAGAGATGTAATACTATTGGAAGTAAACATAATATATATTTCAATATAGTGAAAAACAGCAACATTTGGTGGCTTTTCCGATTTTGCTAGGTCAGGTGCCACCATCCCGTGACAGATGGAGGAGCTGTGTATTTACCCTGTGGCAAAACCCAGACTGTCTACTACTGTCGTCTCCATGTAAATGCAAATTGTCTTGGCTCTCTTCAGCTACTGAGATACTGAAGAAAGCCTAAGCTAAATCTAATACCTAATGGCTTTCTCCTTGTGCTGACAAGCTATTGAGAGACATTGCAATATTGGGCACTACTGAGTGAATAAGAACAAAACCCTTTTTAAATTCTCAATAACTAAGTGTCATTCTCTAACTAGGATCAGGTTTTTTCACCATCCATATAGGACTATTTAACAGGCTCTGTGCTGGTTGTATGATCCCACCTTTGGCCAGTTCTTGTAACATTTCACTGATTTCAGCATATCCACCCAGGAGGTGATATTGTTTGGTATGGGTGATTCTCCTGGGTTGGGGGCAGGTACACTGGGGACCAACAAGCAGCACCCTGTATAATCAATTTCACATGCGGATGTGACTGTGAGTTGGTAAGGTCTATGTGTTGTAACCCATCCATCCCTTTATATATTCAGGAATGGGAGAAATACATACAATATATTTTCAGGGGGTGAGGTCTCCAATCTGTAATCTTAGGGGAGTTTGCAATGCATATGTGGTTTTTCCCCTCTAATCCATCTATCACCTTTAGGAACCCATTAAATCTCCAGGGATTCCCATAGCTGAGTTCGCACTCTGCTCCCATATGAAAAAAGGCTACAATGTACAAATGTTTTGTTGAAGACCAGTGGATAACTAGCTCTATGTGAGATGTCCAGTCACTTGCTGTCAAAGATCTTGAAGGTGACCATGGCCCCAGCCCTAGTCTTCAGGGGTAGTGCGGTTCCCCCCCCACCCCCCACCATAACTGTTACTTTCCTCTAGGGTGCTTTCCTCCGGTGGGACAGATTTAGGTATAGGCAGAAGCTGATATATTTTCTCCATAGGCAGCTTTTGCCAGAGTCCTTTTAATATAGCATTAGGTTCCTTATCTATTTTTAATATTGGGGCACCTATGGCAATTAAATCAGCCCATAATTTTTTTACAGGTTACATATATAGGCCCTCTCTGCTCCTTCCCTTCCAAGATCTCTTTGGTTTTTTTCCTTATCCCTTTTGACCATATTCTTTCTGTCTCACCCAAGTCTGCTGTTGCCCGTGCCACCTACTGAATGACCTGGCCAGCTAGTGGACTGAAAATAATGTTATGAGGACGTACTAATGCCCCATGCCAAGCTGGACGTACGGTTTGCAGGATTTAATCCTTCATACTGGCTGTGAACAGCTCATCGTTAGGTCCCTTAAAGGATTCAGCATATGCTGCATGCTTCATTACTAGTTCTCTGATTATTTCCTGTAATTCTTCCATAGATAACCATTTGCCTATTGTGGACAGCATGTTCTCCTCATTAGGCCAGACCAATTTTGTAGCTAAAATGAGCCATACTGATACATTTTGAATACTGTCTGGTCTTTGCCATGCCTGGTAAAGATGCTGGTGGAGAGGGATGTATAGTTATGCTAGTCATTTCCACTCCTGTGGGGTGTACACCCTCATTACTGTTTGCTTCCGAGCCAGGATCTCTTCCCAAGGGTCATCTGGGTCCCTGGTTGCCTTAATTTTTGTGGTTATTAACAAAATTTTTGTGGTATAGACTTGTTTAGACTAAACAAGTCTAAAAACTTGTTTAGACTTGTCTTCAAATTCAATATCCTCCTCCCATTCTCCCTCTGCCTCACTCTCCTAAGGACCCTACAACTTCAGATTCCAGCCTTCCCTCTGGATAACCTTTTGCACCTGCATCCTCCTTCCTTACATAATTGCAACTTCACATGCCATTGCTTCTAATCGTCCCTCTTGGGTTTGCACTTTTTTTGCTAATACATTAGCTTTGTTGGACCATGCTAACCTAATATCCTTTTCTAGAGTTAATGCCTCTTCTAATCTCCTTATTTCCACTTATGCTTTTAACTGGGTTTTGGCAGCATATCTAACTACCTATAACAATAACCACATGGTGGCAACAATTGCTTCTATTCCTTGTAACTGCCGTTTGCCCTCCGGTTCTCCTGCAGGATACGTAACACTCTGGCTGGCTGGTGTTTTCAGGGTTGTCCCTGAACTCACACACTGGGCCAAACTGTTCCAAAAAACAGGCTACTTCCCCCTGCTTGCTCAAGGTTGACCATCCCGGGGTTTTACTTCAGGGATCCCTATTTCTCTTGGCTTGCTTTGTTTTCAATTTCCTGGCTGGTTCGCCAATTATCTGGCCGTGAACCTATACAATTGGTTGTGCCAAAAGTTTGATGGGCACTTAAGACCATAAAGGAACCAGGCCACTCCATATAGCAAAATAGTAACAGTTTATTAGGGAACTTACAGACCAGGAAGTGGATGGATGCAGCCGTCCTTGGGGTGGATGCAGGAAGTTCAGAGTGGGTGCTCCGTGCTACCCAGTGTTCTACACTGCCTGTGGGTTACAGGGGGTTATATCAGGTAAGAACAGGGAAGGCAGAGAGCCAAGCTGGGACTTGAAAGATCATAACCATGTTTCTTTGAGTTACTGATACGTAGCAGAAGTGGTTCTAGTACAGGAAGCTATTAGCACGTGCATTTTTAGAATGAACCAATCTTATGCCCTAAATTCTAAGAATTTCCTTGACATCTTCCCCATCCCAAATTACTTTATCCAAATTACTACTCTACACACCCCTAAGCCTGGACCCTCATTTGTTTCTTGTCACAGTAGATGTTTGAGGGTGGAACGAAGGGGCAAATTTGACAAACAAAATGTATCCTATTCACACACTTTTCTTTGCCCCAGCAGAAGCTATTATGTGCTGCATATCCCTGGTCTTTAAATACTACCATTTTTAAAAGTGTTTCACATATTCTGAGCATTATCAAGGAGCTTAGATTTCTCAACAACGTAGGAATTGATAAATGAGGCCCGTAGAGTTTAAATATCTTGCCCACAGTCCCACCACTAGCAAGAGGCAGAGGCCAGGATTCAAACCCAGGTCTGACACCAAAGTCTAGATGCTTAACCATCACTGCTCTACAGCTACGAGTAATGCAGAGTTCCTCCCGAAGGCTTTGGGAGTTTATGGCTTCCAATTTCAGATATGCTGGTCCCTGTGGGTTGGTATTGTATGGTATACGCTAGGGAAATGTACCTCGATGTCTTTGGTGTTGAAACAAGGCTCTGTACACCAGGGGGCGCTGTAGTCTCATGTTACTGCTTTCCTTCTGTAGGATCCCGGAAGGATGCACGTGTGCTGCCTTGCTTTGGGCTAGGGTTCGCCCTGGGTGTTTTTGGTTGTCTGCTCCTCTCTGGTCTGGTTTTAGAAACTCAGCCCAATAGAAGATGGTGTCCTTAAAATTTCTGGAGTTAAGGTTTTAGCCCTGACTGTGTCTCTGATCTGCTGTGTTTCCTTGAGTACCTCACCTCCCTCCATTCCCGTTCCTATTCCTCCTTTTATGACAGGCGTTGCTAAAAATATGATCCTTTTTGTTCTACTGGTTGTGTGTGTGTGTGTGTGTGTCTGTAATGTTTAGATATAAAACCTTTTTTTTGAAGGGAAATCCTGTTTACTTTTCTCCGGGACAATAACATCGTTACTTTGGAGATCTAAAGACTGACCTTCTCCAGGGCGGTAATCTCTGCAATTTGGGAAATCTGAAACCTGATTTTACCCTGAACACCCACTCAGAAATTCAATGTGTCCCATTGAATCTAAGCCCAAATATTTTCCGGGATCCTAATTATTAGCTAAGGGCAGCATGCCAGGCTCAGCTATTTCAATAGAGGAAGCTATTTCTATGTGTTTATCCCACTAATTTTCTCAATTAGTGCCATTGTTGAGCATATACACCAGGATCTGCTCAGTATTTAACATACATTAGCTCCTTTAATCCTCCCACAATCAACCCCTAATTTACAGATGAGAAAATTGAGGTTAACTAGTAAGAAGTTGAAGACTGCTGCTCTAGTTTATACATCCTCAACAGAGAC
>PVIY010031035.1:0-30359 GCA_004026745.1 Myrmecophaga tridactyla | reverse complement strand
GCTGCATATACTGGCCTTGTGTACACAGAAGGAACTTTGGTCAGACCGTAAGAAAAAGGCAGATGACTATGAAGTTAAAAGCAAAATTCTTTGTGACTAGGAACACTATAACTGGCAACACTAACTATATGATTCAGACATTAACTGGAACTGTTTCTTTTTCTCTTCCCATCCCAAAAGAAGCACAACAGACAGGAAATAGGTGCAAAATGGAGGAAGATACTGTTTACCAGGTTATCTCAGTGCAGCCTATGGGAGTGAATACATGGGCAGAGTGAAGGGGCACTCAGCTGTACTCCACAGGGCTCTGTGTTGTGTGATGGTTATTTACAGAAGGGTTAGACAAAATAGTTGACTACTAAAGGTATCCAAAAAAGGCCTGAGAAAATCTGGTTAAAATGTATAACTTTGTATTGCTACTGATCGGAGTAGTCATTTTTATATCTTTTAAAAATAATAAAAAGATTCTGTTAAAAAATATATTTATCCAGAAAGATGTTGATTTAAACTCTAAAAAGCAATATGGAATCACCATTTTCCCTTTTGAATAAATAGAGCCATTGACTTCCGTTTTCAGTTCCCTTTCTAAATTCAAGTCCACCCCGTTCTCTCAAGTGAGCCTAGGGCATGTAGTGGGTTCTTAGGTGTCTGCATGGAAACCCTTCTTCCCTGGAGAAGGTGTAGGCCACACTCCTGGTTTGGCTTTGTGCTGTTCCAGTATTTTGGCATCTTACCCACTTCAAGAACGGCCGTGAATTCCCCTAACTGCTCCTTCAGGGACAGGATTAGCTGCCTTTGATTTAGCATGGAGGGAACTGCTCTCAAAGGAAATGCCTTTATAAATTCAAATCAGATCCCTTAAAAAGTGGAGTGAGGTTGTTTGAAACTATTAATATTTTTTAAGGCTAAGGCAATATCTGTGATCATCTGTATATTCTAATTTGATAAATAGCTAACTGTAATCTAAAATAGATCCTGTACATATCTCCTCTTGAATTTTAGCTGGGGGTAGAAGGAATGGAGTAAGGTAGAGATGGAGGAGGCATAGTGACAGTGTTCTAGAAACCCTGTATAAAGGTAAGAATAAAGAGTAGATCGACACAGATTACCCATTTCTTTGGTGAATAATAAAGAAGTGTCACAAATTCTCATAAGCCGCTCTCTACAAAGGCTGCTGCTGCTCTCATATATAAAAGCACCCTGACTGCAATAACATTTTTTGTTATTACTCCTTGATAAAAATTAATCTACAAACCTGCCAGGATTGGGGTTTTTTGTTTAAAGCTGGTAGTAAAAATGTGGCCTACAAGCCAATACAGCTAATGGAAAGTGACGACGATCCTCTTCTCCCCTTAGCCCGGAGATGGGGCCTATAACCCCGGCCCCTTCCCCACCAGGGGAGAATCATGGATGGGCCTGGGAGTCCCTGGGCCTGCAGCTCTGCACGAAGACTGGGGCAGCTGCCATCTGCTCCATGACATACGCCGAGGTACAGTCCCTCAGGCCCCATCATGCTGGTTGACGTAGCACTCGTGGTGCAGCCCAGAGCCTCTGCTTTGTGCAGCCCATGCATGGGTGGAAGGGCTTACTTCTCAGTGAGTGACAGCTGTAGGACTTGCTGGAGCTCTGCCTCCTCCTCCTGGAGCCGGAGCTCATGTTCCTCCAGCTCTTTGGCAGAAAGCTCCATAGCCAGCTGCAAGTCACTATCAAAACGGCTTGTCTCACTTGGGGCACCAGGGCACAGACTTTCTGAGCAGGCGAGGAGACTCTCCTGGATGGCCCTGGGTTGGAGAAAGGGAGAAAAGAGAGACCCTCATCACCACCATCATTGTAGTAGCAGCAGCAACAACATTTCTTAACTGCTGACTGAGTACATGCTGTGCCAAGCACTTAATGCATATGATGCCGTTTATTCCCACACAACCCTGGGAAGGTGTCGGTGCTACATACAAGGGAGCAAACAGGCTCAGAGAGGTTAAGGAGCTTGCCCAAGATCATCCAGCTACTAAGTGATGGGGCTGGGAATTGGATTTGGATTTATTTTAAAGTGAAGACCAAGCTCTTCATCAATGAACTCCTATATATGCCTAAGTACAGGAAAAGGCTTTGTGAAACAAATCTTTCCCTTTTTTCCCCTTAAAAAAAAGATGTTCTACAAAAAAACAATCTAATCTCTGTACTTCTCCAAAGTGTCACCATCCTTAAAATGTATAAACTTCCCACTGGGACATCTCAACCCCTCCATTTTCTTCACAGAAAATCAAACCAATCAGAAAACTTACATAGTGTCTTCCTACAATAGCACTGACCTAGGAACTATTCAGCAATCCTATCACCCACTCCTGGTAATTCAGCTATCAAGAGTTTTTAGAGCTATTTTAATAAGTAACTGCTGCAAGAGGAAGCAGGAGATTTAACCCTTTATCAAGTGCCTCCTGTGTGGCATGGTGCTGTGTACCTGCCCAGGTACTAATAAAGTGCTGTGTCAACGTTGGATTAATCATCAGAAGTCAAGTCAATCACCTCTCATACTGGGCGTCATAAGCATGTGTCTGGCTGATTCCTCCATTGGAAGCTGGTCCTGAAACATCCTAAGAAAAGCAAACATAATGGCCATGAATACCTCTCAGAAGGAATAGGCATCATGTGGACAAGAAAATGAAAGCAGGAACAAAATTTAAAATATTTGCATGTAAATATTTTTACATGCACACCAATGACAACACTCTGAAAAACTAATAGGGATTTGGGTTACCTTTTTAAAACCACATCTAAGTATCAGGTACAATACAGAACTCTGCTCATTATCAGTCACAACCGTTCACAGTTTGAATAAAACCAAATTATTAAAAACAGCTAACTTTGGGCTATTTTTTTTGAATAACTATTCATTCCTATAAACTCTGCTCTACAAATGGGAAATCAGAGGCTCAAGGATTAAGGGGCCTACCCCTGGGTCACAATTAGCAGAAAAGAGATTTGAACTTAGACCCTCCAGGTTCAAAGCTGGCATTCAGCCCCCAGCACCATTCTGGCCTTTGCAACCTTGGGCAAATTTTAAATGAACAAAGCAGACAATACTTTTACAGCAAGAATAGAAACTGTAATTCAGTATTTGTCATGTTTTACTTTGGCTCCTCCCCTTGTCAAAACTTAGGGTCAACAGGGTTATGTAGCTATTGGCAGGGGGTAGGGGTTAGTAAGCTCACCTACATGGGGGAAGGAAAAACATACTGGACGGTGAAATCTGGGACTGGGACTTATCCCAAGATGCTTCCCAAAGGGAATATGCTTGCTGTGGGGGGTATGGCCTTTCGACTGGCAGCCTCAGAAAAGTGAACAGGTCCAGAAATGAGTCCACGATGGTAGCCAGAGAACCCGTTACCCAAGTTCTCAAGACTCAAGAATAAAGGCCAAAAATCTGAGCCAGTGGAGACTCCAGAGTGCAGGTACTGTCTGCAAAGCAATCCCACCTGAGGTCAGGTGTTGAGGCTGCTTCCCCAAAGAATTCCCAATGCCTGGCACGAAGCAAAGTACTCCCCAAGTATCTGTTGAATGGACAAGGGCAGGAAAGGAAAATGGACAGCCGGAGTTCAGGATACATGGGAGGGCGGTGGAGGGAGAAGCAGGCCTCAGCCTAGCAGGATGGAGAAACCACAGGAGGGAGAGGCTGAGGGGGGGGACATGGGGGAAGAGAACCTAAGCTCTGGACTGTCCCCAGACAGATGAGGCCTAGAGAAAGAACCACACAGGAAGACAAGATGAAACGGTTCTTTCATCAGCCTGTCCTATCATTAGTTCTTCTCTTAACTAGAGGCTCAAAGAGAGTCTAAAGAAATGACACCCTTTACAAGAGTATAAAACATTCAAAAAAATTTGATGAGAGTAAACTAACATGAATGTACACTTTCAGTACTAGAAGATGATATAGCATGCGCCAAAAAAATACATGATTATTAGTCACTGAGATGAATATGAGGAAAAGAAAAGTCTTTTTTGCCTCCCAGTAGGGAGGCAACTTATGCAGGATGCTAACCTGAGCTATGCAGATGATCTTTTATATGACAAGCTGTTGTAAAAAGAAGGCTGCCTAAAACACATTAGTCTTTATAAATACCGTGAGTATTTCAACAACTGGGCCAAACCAGAGTGTGAAACCTTCCAAGCCTGACCATCGATTCTGATAAATGTACCTGGTTCCTGCTAGACTCCAGTAAGCTCTGCTGGATAGCAAACTGCATTATCTCATAATCTTCATCTTGCAAATGCATGTTTCTGCCATTGTCTTGAACATGGTAAGATTCAGGAATCTCAAACACAGATTGATCAACCTCAAATTCTGTGACCTGGGAAGCTGAAAGACAAAAGGCCACTGTCCAAGTTAACTACAATGAAGTTTCCACTCCAACTTTTTCTGAAAATTAAATGTGAGAAAATTGAAAGGATCAAAATGGTGATAATCAAGATTTGCTACCACGTGAGAGAGAATTTGTGAAAGAATAATCTTGAAGAAAAAGTGCCAGAATACTGCTTTTTAATTTTTGCCTTAAAAGAATTTTAATGCTGAATTAAATTAATGCATTACTCATAAAAAAAAATACAGAAGACTACAAAGCAAAAGTGGAATTCTCCCCCTCACACACACATACGTCCTCCTATTTCCAAATTCCAGAGGTAACCATTATTTTTTTGTGTAACCTTCCAGGAAGGTGATGTATATATGTATGTGTGGGTGGGTACATATGTATATGTGTATATATATATGTGTGTCCTTTTACTTTTTCCTTTTTTTATTATTTATTTATTTATTCATTTATTTTTTGCACAGGCAGGCACCAGAAATCGAACCCGGGTCTCCAGCATGGCAGGTGAGAACTGCCTGCTGAGCCACCATGGCCTGCCCTACTTTTTCCTTTTTCATTATGAAATATAGTAAACATGCAAAAGAAAGTATATAAGATATCCATACTTCAAATACAGTTGGTAATAACGAACCAAATGCCTGTCCTGGCCTAAGACATGCTATTGCACATATAACCCTCCTTAACGTCATTCCCTTCCTCCTCTCCGTAGGTAAACATGTAACTCAGAACAGTGGTTATCACGGCCTTGCCATTCTCTGGAGCTTTGCCACATCTGTATAATCTTAAACAATAGTTTGTTTTACCCTGTTTTTGAACTTAACATCAGTAGAATCATACAGAATGTAGAATATTTTCTTCAAATTGGATTTTTTTCATTCAATATTATGTTTTTGAGACTCACCAGTTTTGATTCATGTGGCTGTAAACTTTGATCTTCACTATTATTCCATTGTATTAAGATTGTATGGTTAATCCATTCTAATATCTCATGGCATTTGGGTTGTTTCCAGTCTTTTGCTATTATGAATGGCACTGCCATCCTATTAACAGCATCTCCCAAAGCCTGTATGCCTACATTTCTTTAGTTTCAGGCATATAGAATTGCTAGGTCATAGGGTGCCCACATCTTTAATTTTACCATTTCTATACTATTTT
This sequence comes from Myrmecophaga tridactyla, assembly GCA_004026745.1. Classification (NCBI taxonomy): domain Eukaryota; kingdom Metazoa; phylum Chordata; class Mammalia; order Pilosa; family Myrmecophagidae; genus Myrmecophaga; species Myrmecophaga tridactyla. The sequence continues at coordinate 24,840 of PVIY010031035.1, read as the reverse complement.
CTATAATTTCAAGAAATTATACAAATTTCCTCTCCCACCCAGGGTAGATGAATGTTCCTTTGCTACACAATCTCATGAGTACATAATATTACCTGACTTTTTTGCCTATTTGCTAGTGTAAAATTGTGTATCATTGTTAATTTTTAATTTTCTATTTTTTTCAATTTGAAGTATAATTTATTTACTATAAAAGGCTGTCTTTTAATTCACCATTCTAATAGAATAAAAGAGAAAAAAAAACATGATCATCTTAACAGTCGCAGAAAAGGCATTTGATAGAAGTCAATACTTGATGATTTAAAAAAAAACACTTTCCGCAAACTAGGAATATATGGGAATTTCTTCAACCTGATAAAGGGCATCTACAAGAAATCTACAGCTACCATCACTCTTATCAGTGAAACATTAAACCCTGCTCCTGCTAAGATCAGGAGCAAGGCAAGGACATCTACTCCCACCACTTTTATTCATCATTGTAGAGGAGGTCTGAGCCAGTGCAATAGGGCAAGAAAAAGGAACAAAAGGCTTACAGATTGGAAAGAAGTAAAATTGCCTTTATTCACAAACAACATGACTGCGTATGTAGAGAAATCCTAAGAAATTTACAAAAAAGTTACTAGAATTAATAATTGATTTAGCAGTGTTACAAGATTGAAGGTCAATATACAAAAGTCAACTGCATTTCTATACACTAGCAATGAACAACTAGAAAATAAAGTAAGAAAATTAATCCACTTATAATAGTATTTAATGGCAAAGGAACACATGGAGAGATTGTTTTAGTGTGACAGAAATGTTCCCTATTTTGATTGTGGTAGAGTTCACATATACATATGTCAAAATGCATCAGACTGTCACACTTAAAATGGGTGAATTTTATTGTACATACATTACACCTCAATAAAATTGACTTTTAAGAACATGCTTTTTAATCCAAATGGGATCATACATATTCTACAGGTGGTTTTTTTTTAAATTAATCATATATCTTCCTTTCATTCAACACAGAGATCTACTTCATAAGATACTCCAATTTAAAACTGAATAATTAGCATAATGACTAAATGTAGAACATTTTTAAATATCACAAATTCCAATTTTTTTTTTTACCTGAATCGGCCTGGGTCCCTTCCACATTTTGGGATACAGTTTCCTCAGCAGTGCTACAGCCATTAACATTTCCAAATGTAATCCGTGCATTTAAGACATGAAATAATGGAATTTCTAACAAGATAAAAAGCTTTTATAAATAAACTTTACTGAGTATAATAATAGCTGTCATTTACTGAGTGTTTACTATACAAGTGCCATAGTAAGTTCTTTTAATAAGTATAATTTCATTTTATCCATCTAATAACCCCTACCCCATTATACAGATGAGAAAACTGAGATTCAGAGAGGTTAACAATTTATCCTAGATCGCAGTGAGTAAGTGACGGAGCCAGGATTCATGGGTCATGAATACACAACCATCCAAAATTAAAATTGCTCATGAGTAATATGTATTATACATGGTATTACGCTTACTACTTCAGGCCCTAAAACATATTTATGCATCAAAGGGTTCAACTGTGTTTCTCAAACAACTATCCAATTTGAAGTTACGTAAGTATGGTTTAACATTAAAACAATGAATGCGTCATATTTATATGCCTTTTTGTATCTGTTGGGAAATAAACTGATGGTTAAGGGTCTCCTAATTTTGATATGCAAATCCCCAACCTGAATTAAGAATCATGACATTCTTTAAATCAAACCACAGAATAATTCTGATCTCCTCCACTGTATCTAGTATAAACTGCTTTCTGTCTAAAGTGCTACAAGTCACTGAAGCATATTTTATCTCCTGCAAAAAATCTCCAGTTGTTCCTGTGCTTTATTTGATGGTACCTATTTTGACGGGAAATCCAGGTGGGAATTCCAACTTGATGAAATCTCTCAGTCTTGCAAAGTGAGCACTGGTTCGGGCCATTAGGTCGATGATAGGAATGACCTGCTCCACAAGAGAGAGGGGAAACTCTTCACACATCCACAGCATTGCTTTAAACCTGCAGGATTCGACAGAGAAGACACTACAGTCGTCTCTACAGACAGGGAAACAAGTTTCCATACATGTATTCGCTAGATACCACCAGCCTCCCCAACTAGCTTAGCAGCTCTTCCTTCAGAGCTATGAAGAGACGAGAACCACAAATTCAGATCACTATCTGGCAATCAGGGGAAATGTTCTGCATTACAACTATCCACTGCAACAGACTTAATTGAAAGCAAGTATGAAAAAATAAGATAGCTGGTGGAAACCATTTCATGGCTGAAGCTTATTGGCAGTAAAGAAATAAGAAATCCTTATATCCAAACCATACTCTGTTTGGAAAAGGCTAATAAGATGGGTAAACTACCCTTAGCTTCCACCAGATAAAGTGTTTAAAATTATTTTTCAGGAAGGAATATTCTAGCTAAAATAATGGAGTAGATAATGAAAATAATAAACATTAATTTTTTAAAACTTTTTTATTATATAGTATAGCATATATGCAAAGCAAAGAAATAAAAAAGCAATAGTTTTCAAAGCACTCTTCAACAAGTTACAGGACAGATTCCAGAGTCTGTCATGGACTGCCATACCATCCTCTCAGATTTTTCCTTCTAGCTGCTCCAGAACATGGGAGGCTAGAAGGCTTAAATATTTTTTTATCATCGCAATCTACTTTTTTTCCTTTTTTTTTTGTGAAAAATAACATATATACAGAAAAGCAATAAATTTCAAAGTACAGCACCAAAATTAGTGTAGAATAGATTTCAACATTACTATTTATTATGGAAAAAAATTATTTTTTAAAGGAAAAGGGCAGAGGAATGACTGAACATAATATAATAAAAAAGCACAATTGCTTAAACCAATAAGAATGCCTAAGTTGAAAATGGCCATAGAAGTTCTCTTACTTTTGTGTTCTAATTGTCAGTTCTTTAGGCCTTCCTATGTCCCTGTCTTTCAGATCAAATTCTTCATTGAAATACTCATCAGGCGTGATGGCCGTGGGGTTGTTTGCGGTGGCACATTCTGTGGTGAGGTCCTGTCGAGTCAAAACCCAGGGGAATTAGAAATGCCGAATTATGCTCCCAAGCGGAGGCCTCTGGCATGCCGTCTCGGAGGTAGATGCATTAACCAGCTACAGATCAGAAAGTTCTAGTCATTAACTTTATTTTAAATTACCACATGGAACAAGAAAATCTATAAAGGTATAAGGTCAAGTCTAGTGGATTTCTCTACTTCAAAATCAGCAACCATTTCTCACTCTTCTTTGTATTTTATCCCCACTTATAGAAAAGGAAGAGAAAAAAAAAGAGCAAGAGAGGCAGAAATATTTAAAAGTATGTAAGATTTTGCAGTCTCAGGATTCGAGCCCAGAGCTTGAGACACTGGAAAAGTCATTTCATTTTTCTGATCTTTAGTGACATCCATTGTAACAATTTCATACAGTTATTGTGAGGTTCATGTAAGAATAATGTTTGTTAAAGTGCTCTGTAAAGATATAAAGTTCTATATACTGTTTAAGTTGCATTTGTATAGAGAGGGCCTAGTTTTATAATGGATACGAGAAAGAAAGCACCTGATTTCTATAATCACTACCCTTCCTCTAAAATCCTTATTTTAAAAGACTCACTCATCTAATTATCTTCCAAAAGAATATCTCAAATTCCAGATTGGGAGCACTCTTCAATTTTTTCAAATAGGATGATCTGCTCATGATTCAGTAAATGCCATCATAAGTAAAGATAAGTCATTTCCTTTCAATAGACCATGCTGAAAGCTCATTGCTTCAACTTACCCCTTGAGCACCAAACTGATGTTCCACAGTTCCCAGCAAAGATTCCAGGGGATTCCGGTCCGCTACAGAGGGGAAAGAAAGTTTAATTTCTAATATTATTCCTAACTTGTAGCTGTATAAAACGATTCTCATCATAGTTTAAAGTTTCTGATCCAGGCTATCAACATTAGGAAAACCTACAGTAAAGTCCTCCATTTTTAGACAGGCTGAATAAAACCGTACACAAGAAACACAAGCTAACTTATCCTTTATAGGACACGTTTTATTTAGGAGCTCTACACCAGATGGACAACAGATACAAGAATTAAAACAGAATACTAGAAAGAGTATGCACTTAGGAATGTGCCAAATCTGTACTACAGTTCACCATAGCTGCTCACTACCCAGGTGTCCATGACAGATCATTTCCCTGGGCCTCTCTTTCCTCATTTGGCAAGTAAGAGCAATGGTAGGATAGCAGTGGCTGTTAAAAATTACTGCACGCTTGCTATATACTGAGGGCAGTGTTCTAAAGGTTTGCATGTCGTAACTCATCTAATCCTCTCTACAATTCTAAGGAAGGTCTGGTATCAACTTCATTTCACTGTTGAGGAAACTGAGGCACAAAGGCCACAGAGCTGGCCATTGGCACAGCTGGGCTATGGCAACAGCATATAGCAACACTTTGCTTGGCTCAGCACCCAAGTTCTGTCCAACTCTTTCATCATGATAATTTGGACTAAATCACTCATTCCACTGATAGAGAGTCTCCAAAATCTTTATCTATGGCTGAATCCAACAACTGTCCTTCATAAAACATAAAGAAGCCTTTGTGCATGGCTTTAATTACAACTGAAGCCAACCATGGGGAAACACCTCCAAGAATGAGTTAGAGTAAGGGAATTTTTATAAAAAGGAAGTTAGGGTGAGGATTAGTGCGTCTCGATCACATTAACCCAAAACTGAACAGAGCCAACCAAATCTCTCTCTCTAGGCTAAAAAATGGGGTAGGGGGGCATGGGAGGGGATTACCTTTATATCTCTTTTTTTCTTCCTCGGTCAGATGTTCTGTCCGTATTTTTGTTATGACATTCACATTGTTTACCGTGTAAACCTTGAGAGGTGTGTGCAAAGAAAACAGTGACATGGGGAATCAAAGCAAAAAATCAGCAAAGCAAGAACAAAAATGCTAAAGCCCCCCCTCAAAAAAACCCCAAAATCTAGCAAAATAGAACTGAGGAATGGTTAGTGATCATTAGGATCCTTCAGAGAAAATATACAAACTATACAAATGCACTAGAGAAAGTTTACAAACTATACAAATGCATCAGCAGCTATTTTCCATATGAAAGTTTTAAATACAGAGGAGTTAACAGGGTCAGGCTACGTCTCCCTACTTGACCCCTCCTTGCTTGCTAAACAATCCTAAATAAATGTCCTGCAATTTAGGTTTCCCAGCTGGATTCCCATCATCCTAATCCAAACCTATATCATGAACTTGTACTGATTTGTGGTCACCTTATACTACTATGACTTAGACAGCCATCTGCTGGACAGAAGGAAAAAGAAACAAACACAAGGTTCTAACTCCAGGGAATCACTATTTAAAAAGGTATCTTGTAATGTTGGCACACAAAAAAAATCATTTTAACTGTTAGAACAAATGCTGTTATCAAGGTTGACTGAAGAATATGGCAGTCTGGAAAATCAAATCTAATGTTTAAAGAGAATTAACTGTAGATGCCCCACATAGATTCCCGACATTCAAAGAAACAGGAAACACACTCAGCACCAGAAAAGCTGTTTCTAAATGTCTCTTGCTGAGCGTGATGTAATTTTTCTTTTGCTCACTCAGAGGCCGTGAGGACCCTACCGTACATGGCTCCAACACATCGATCCTTGCACTACTGCGGGGCTAAAGAAAGGCCAGGAAATTGAGCTTTCCAGCTGACAAAATGCCAGATGATATGACTGACTATATTAGCTATTACTACATAGCTATTGCAACTGTATTTTTGAATTCCCTGATATCATAAAAATGGTTACAATTAGGCTGATTAAAAAAAGCTACTTTACGCTATTTTTAAAAACTACTCAGGTTATTAAAAAAGCTGAGCAAGTATGTTAAGTCTAATCCTTTCTTATTTCTTTCTTTCTGTAAAGAATTAAATGAATGACTAGCTTGTCATTCCTACCAGGACAACTGGTGCTTGTACCCATTTCTCTACAACACTGTTTCTCTTTGCCATATCTAGAGACCCCCTCAGGATATGCTAACCCATTTCAGAAGTCAAATAAGATAAAAATCCAAATGAGAGACACATTAGACAATCCTTATTCCCCCAGAGCATCTTCATGGCACAGGTGCATGAAAAAATCTGAACAGACTCCTCATTTGCATAGAAGCTAAATAGCTATATTAAATCTTATTTTAAGAGTTTCCTTTTACCTTTGCTTCGTAACCATTAACAACTTCTGCTTTATCTGTTCTCCAGCCCCAGAATCCGGATTTAGTTCTGATAAAAAGTGAACACCACAAATTTCTACATGTACAACATGCCATTCAGATTTATCCCTGCAGCCTTTATAGTTCTGTTCTGTCCTTCCCCCAGCTTAAGTTAGTGAAAGACACTCGGAAATTACGGTCCTTCTGTCCACAATGGCAGATGGCTTAAACACCCCCACCCCACCCCCACAGTTATTAACCACCCCTGGCATGGAAAGCCTCCATTCGTGGCTTCTTTCCAAAAACTGCCAGCACAGGAGACAGAGGTGGTAACTGTTACTGGGCAGCTGCCCTTAAAGAAGTGAGCGAAGATGACCAGTGTCCCCAGGCTAGCCACAAGGTAGAGTCTGGGCCTGAGCATTTGTTGGGGTCATGAACTGTGGGCAAGGACACCAGTGGCATTATCTCCATACGCAGCCTCATCTCAGTCGAGGAATTCTTAGGACCACGAGGCACAGACCATCCTGCTCCTTGGAGAGAGTGGGAGGGGACAGGAACTCATCACGGTGGCAAGCCACTTGGAGAAGCCATTAATGCCTGCAAAATGGCTTATGAGACACACATTTTATCAGGCCTGGTGCCATAAGGGAAAAGGATGTTAAAAGCAGTTTTTCAGCCCAGCTGTTGATTCCAGCTTGTGGAACTGCTTTTAACATGGCCAGCAGCTGCAGCTTTGGTAAAGTGCCCCAAAACCCAGTTATTTAACTCAACCTGGAAAGTATGTCTAGGAAGCACAAGCAGCCAAGAGGCCCTGAGTCGTTTTCACCAAGTAGCTCGCCCTGGGAAACACTACCGCTCACTCGGGAGCCCTGCCCAGCCCTGCCCTTTGTCTAGAACGTCACATCCTAGCACCACTGCGACAGCTGCACTTGGCCCTGCTGTAGCCCAACAGCTGCCTCTGACCGGACCCCTGCATGGAGCGGGAAGTCAGGCAGGAAGCTCAGGGGACAGTGGCAGGTTAGCCAGGTGACAAAGAGTGCACATGGTTATTTGCATTTTATGTTTCAAAACAGTTTACTTTTCTTCTAATGGGATTTCATAACTGAAATCAGGCCAGATGGAGGATTATGAGTTTCACATGTATATTATAGACCATCAGATAAAGAAGAGACCAGAGCTTTAATTTTCCCATTAGCTGTCTACAATTAGTGCACCATTACTCAGGGAGGGAAAGAGAGGAATCCCGAGGGAATTATACCAAATGCTAGCTACTTCCCACTCACGTTTCAGAAACAGAATAGCAGCCTCTGGGGGAGCAGGGAGATGGGAAGTAGTAGCTTTAGGGACCGCACCTGACTGATTAATAAACCAGAGACCCCTTTTAGTCACCAATAATTGAAAACTGGGACATTCATTTTAGTTAACTAATTCAATCCTCAGTTCCTTGACTTTCACTTAAGTCACTTGATAACTTGGCCTGGGAAGTAACTGTTTCTGGCACATGGTCTTCGGAGGTGCCAAACGATGGCTTGCCTGCCCCACTCCAACTTTCAGGTGTGCTGAGAAAATGGAACTTCACTTTCATTCCAGGAACCACCGTGCCCCTCACTCATCAACATCCGCTCTATCACAGTCCTGCCCATTCCACTTCCTTCTCCATTTCCAATCCCTGACAGCAGTTTAGTTTATACCCTATTTTAAAACCTAGACTCTAACAACTCATTGGCTCTTGATTAACTTTACATTCAGAGGCATCTGAAGATGACAGTAGAATCCCTGCTTCCTCCTCTAGGAACACCTCTGAAGGCAGCACTTGGCAGGCACTGTGTTTGGAGACTCCTAAAGGATTTGAAGAAAGGCTCCAAGAGTGGCAGGACTGTTTCCTTTGAGGTGGACAGAGTATAATCTTCCAGGGAAAAGAAAAATCTAAATTGCAACCAGAGAGAATATACTGACAGACCCAAAATTCATGGTGGGAAGGGCACTAATTTGCAAGCATTAAGCTCCAAGTAATGGATTAAAAGGACAAAATGGATAAAAATGACTACTATACAATGACAGCGAGCCATACTTTCCAAACTTAATGAAATGAACACTTCCACCTCTAGAAAGCAAACCTCACACTTAAGAGTGGCTCAAATCCTTGCTCAGGGTATGGCAAGCACATTGCTCACACTTTTAATTCTGAGCAGCTGTCTTCCAGAAATTCTCTCTCACCAACTCACTGTCAGTTGCAAAAGGAGGGTTAACTTGAACCATCTGAAAACCCCGTAACCATATAAATACAAAATGTGCCTTAGTCCTCAGTACAAATGGAACGTGCTATCATTTTCCATCTACCCTCTGCAGGGTAACAGCCTGTAATCATCACACTGTCTTCATAAATTACATTTAATAACAAGCCACAACTCAAGCAACTCTGCGGATGAACTGAAGGGAACAATGTCTCTTCTCCTGACATCTTAAGGGTCATGGACTTCAGAGGCTTCATCTCTAGCTGCACTCCTTTTTACTTTCAGCTAAGAAAATGGAAACCCGGAAAGATTAAGCACTTACCCAAAGCCACAGAGCTATTTAGAAGCCCTGCCAATGGCACTCCGTCCTTCCCACTCTCATGACTACGCTCGGCTATGGCAGTGAGGGCGGCTCCCACTGTCTTTCAGCTTTACAGTCTCCCAGAGCCCTAAACTGAAGGTGCCCTCCCTGCCTGCAGAGGTGTATGCTGTAGCGTGGAGATGTCTTTCCAAGACCCTTCCAAAAAAAACCACAGTCAAGTCCCTAAACCTCCCTGTCCCTGGAAGACAATGGCTGTGCCCAGAGCAGCCAGTGCAAGAAGGAAACCGGCAAGGGAGGCCCGAGCCCTGCCTCAGGGACAGATGTCACTTCTCTTACCAAAGCAGCAGCAGCACTGTGGATGCCACACAAACTGGGCATTGGGTTTGGCTTTTCTTTCTGCCACAAACAGATAACCTAATTCCACAATTCAATCAAATCGAGAAGAAAAGAGCACTTAAATTTTACATTGAACTAAACAGAAAACTCAGTTTCAACAGCCACTTTTATATTAGAAGCAAAAAAAAGAGAAAGATTAAAAAAAGAGGACAGTTAATAGATTCATTAAAAGAACAGAAAACCTAAATCCAGGATAGTCTGTCCATTTTAGCTCAGGTTATGCTATTTTGGCTTACAGAGAGCTGGATGTGACATCCTAGGCAAACACTCAGGGCTCTCGTGGCGCTCTCCTGGTTCAGTGTGTGCTGTGGGAGAAACTTAGGCTAACGGCTTGTGAAAAATAATTCTGATGACCCCTGGGCCTCAGCTTCATTCACACCCAAAGGCTTTCCACACCCTTTGTGCAGCCCAGAGCCAGGTGACAAGTGACAGACAGGGTTCTCATCAGGATCAGCCAAGGCACAGACCTTTCTGGAAAATTCTTCCAGCAGAGTCTGGAATAGAACCGAAAAACTCCAAACTCTGGCTCTAAACTGTTAGGCCCCACAGATAGGAAAACGATTTATCAGTTTAACCATGTGATAATGTGACTGTGACTGATGCGTATTGGTACAACTGAATCTAATACTGGATCAATTCTAGCTTCCAGAGACAAAAACACCACGGTTTGGGACCAGGGAGTGCTATGGATCCCCAAACACCAAAACAACAGTAAGATCTGAGTAAAACCCACTGGAGAGGACCCATAAAAGAATATGAAGACATTTCTACAAAAGACTTAATCAGTCTGCTATAAAAATGATATACGATGCAGGATGTCAGCTAAGGTTTCTATTTGATTAGAGTAGAGATCAACCTTAAAATTCACTAGTGTTCATTTTGTCATATTCGAAATATCCCAATCCATCCATAATTTCCAATTCACATACACATGTTGAATCCCCAGGGATTAACATTAAAATATAGAGCCTAAATTCGTACCTTTCAAAAGCAATATGTCTAGTGTCAAGGCTGGTATTAATGACTGGGCTAGTGAGCCGCCTCTCAACTTCCCTGCCTTTTGGTTTCATCGAGTCCAGAGTGAGGCGCTCCATTTCCTGTGACAGGTCAAAGTGTTCGGTGGTGACCACTTTGTCATCATGGTTGACTTCCATCAACTCTGCCCAGTTGTCTGTTAATGGAAACAAGGGTGTAACTAAATGCAACGTGAAGAATTTGCAAAAGCAAGGAAGCCCCCATGTCAAAATGTATAATCTGATAAAACCTAAAGAGTGTTGATAACCCAAGATCTCCTTGCACAGGGATGATCTGGCCTGCTTTCCCCAACTCATAGGAGACTTCTAGGCCATCTTCCCCAAAGACGCAGACTTTTGAAATAACTTGCATTCTTTCTTAGCAATACATTCCATCTATCTGCTTCTTAAAAAATACTATTACACATTTAATATAAATCATTTATACACAAAATTTGTTGGCAATACCATCTCTCACCCTCCATTAAGAGGTTCAAGCATATGGAGAGAAAATAAAGAGATAAAAGACAGACAGCTTGTCCTTGAGGGCTCAGGAAAGTGAGATAAACACATGTCAAAAGGTAATTGTGTTGGATCACAAATGATGTGTGCAAGACGACTATCCAGAGAAGAAATAAGATAGGGATTGAATAATTAATAAAAATTAAAAAAAACATGCCCTAGATAAGGCAAATGAGTCTGAATGCATTTTAACAGTTAAAAAGCACTGTACTTCAGTATGAGCAGTGATTCTAAAACAATGGAACCACTCACCTTCTCCCTTAAATATAAAACTACGCCTCCCTCTTATCCAGCTCATGTTTTCAAATCCCAGCAACGTGATATCGACACGCAGTTTGGCACCACTTTTCCAAATGCGACAGACATCATTCGGGCATATCCTGGAAACCAGGGGTACTGGAGAGGAGAAATGTACTACTGAGAAAAACCAGGAGGCCAAAGCAGGACACCCAGGCCCAAGAAATCAGGATTCTGACTTTTAAAGAGTAGGGGAGTGGCAAGATGGTGATCCTAACATAGAACTGGACTTGGTGGCTCCCACACTTATTGCATGGGAAAGTGCTCTTGAAAAATAAAAATGGACCTTCTGTTCTAAAGCTCTCTATAAAAATACAGACCTGAGTCTTGTCCAGAGAAAATACTAAATGAATTTCCCGAGAGTATTCTCTATCCCCAAATGAATCCACTTATTGACCCCGACCTCAGCACAGCTATCAAGTGTGCCCATCTGGCGTTTCTCATTCACAGATGCTACTCTTACCATCTGGCTGCAGCCTACCATACTGTCACAGTCACCATTCAAAATATCAAATGTCTAAAATATGCTGCTTTTTAACAAAACCTGAAAGAAGAGTGATTATTTGCATTAGAAAATAATGCATGAGTTTCACAGAAGAATGTGAAGTTCTCTTCTTTTAGACACTTTTTCGTCATTTAAATGTTTCATTAAAAATATGACTTCTTGCCCGAAAGGGAAATCTGGAAGTGAGAATGGCTGAGAACATGGGAGACAGGAGCTTTTGTTAACAGATATACAAGAAATAAAAGTAAAAACGTCTCTGAAATTAAACTATCAGTTAGCATTATGAAGTATTGTGGAGAAATACATTTTGTAAAAAAATAAGCCATTATTCACCTTATTGTCTTTCTCAGAAGTTGAGAAGAATCAAACTGAACCACATAAGGAAATAAGTATCTAAATTATGATGTATCTACCACTAAAATCTAGCAATTTAAAGTGATATTTTTAAAAAGCAATAATTTGGATAACTGTCAGCCATAAGTGACAAAACAAGAAGACACAATTGTCCATATGGTATATTTATAGACCGCTAGGGGGAAAAGTCCTATGAATAGGGGGAAAAAAAGGTTGGAAGGAAAACACTCCAAAGCATTAAGAGTAGCTGTGCTTAAGTGAGATTGCCTGTTTTTCCTTATTCTTCTCTATGAATTTCCTAGATTTTTAAAAAAAAGGCATGTTATTTTTATAAAGAAAAATAAATCCATATTCAGGCTAAATAAACTTTAGAACAGAAATAACTAAACAAGCCTACAACCACTTACCCCAGCTGGTGAATTCCCATTTCATTTGTACGTAGAAATCTGGAGCCTAGAGGGCAGGCAAAGGTTTAAAATTAATTACCCTTGGCACTATTTACTAAACACAAATAAGCATAGAAAGGATAATGAGAGAAAAGAAGAAGACATGCATAAAGTACAAACTTATCAACATGGATGCTTATTTTACATGTAGGCTGTTTTTCACCTTGAAATAAAATATGTCAAGATGGTTAAGAAAGTTCCTTGAAAGCAACAAGGCTGGAAGGGATAAAAGTCAAACTTGTTTTGGGGGCTCAATCATATTCCTAGCAGTAACAGAAAGGTGAGCTTAGGAGGGCAGCAGCCTTATGTACTACCACACAAGGTGGGGAATAGTCTGTTCTCAACAAAGAGAAGGAAATGTCGATGCCATCTGTTCTATGGGGAACTTGACTCTAGAAGGCTTTGTGTACTAGGAACCGCTTCATATTCATCAGACCACTCAGTGAAACTAACAGAAGCTGCTAGAGATGACTTGCCCAGAAAGCAGATTTTTCTTCCAGTTAAGAGAAGGCTTTGCCCCACGCTCCTGTTAAACTTTGAGAATTTGGCTTTCTCAAACTCGACACTACCAGAGCAGCCCCATTTAGGATTATCTTCTTAACTACCATGGATTCCTATAGAAAGTTATTGGAGAGCAAATTTAAAAATCCAAGTGTTACCATCCAAAGAGCAGAAAAATACTAGAAATTCCAGGAGTTAGTTTCTGCTTCTTCACACCTCCAAGGTTTTATAGAAACAGAGGACTGAGAGGCTGAGAACCAACGCTGGAGTAAAACCAGCCAGGACTCCAACGATGGGCAGAGACAACTTCCAGGGGCTACCCAATAAGAAAAGCTGGCACATCTTATAAGGAGATGCTGCTGAAGAACAAAACTGCCAACAGCAGCGTCCGGCGCCACCAAATACAGGGGTCACTTATGAGCTGCCCATAAGGTCAAGCAGCGGATACAACTTGATGTAATCCATTGCTATGGATCAATACAGGAAAAAATAGAAAATCCTTTGCACTAAGTTTTTTAAATGAGGGATGACCTCATGTTTAAGCAGCTGTTGCCTGCTGTTATCTGCAAATGATGCTTTTAGTTCTCCTTGCAGTAAGCTAGATAAGAAAACAATAAATCCACATGATCTTTGAACACTCATAAACACAAATACAAAATTTTTTTTAAATGCACACAATTACATTCCAAGAGGGGGGTCTCATTGTAAGACATGGGAATTGAATACCTTAAGCATGCTTGGGTTTGAGTATCAAAGACATTTTTTAAGTGCTCAAATAATGAGCTACGACTATCTTACTAATAGCAAAATTGTTCCTTTTCTCAGAGAGTTATTAATTTTCCTCAATAAATGTTTTAACTAAATTGGTAAAGCTGATTTATCTAACAAATCTCTTGGAAGATCTTTTGGGGAGCTTACTTCTATGCTTAAATTGAGAATTAAGAAACATGAAAACTGAATCACTCGTACTTTCTTGTCTCCTACTTCCCTGGGAATACTGCATACAGCTGACTGAAAAGACAGTTCTTCCTGAAATATGGTAACCATCATCAAAAACACTGCTATGAGCCTAGAAGTAAATTAAAAAAAAAAAGTCTCAGTGTTGCAAAGCTCATGCACTTTTTCGCATGGGCAGGCACCAGGAATCAAATCCAGATCTCCTGCACGGCAGGCAAGAACTCTGCCTGCTGAACCACTCTGGCCCACCATGAGCTCATGCATTCTTTAATCTACAAAACAGATGAACCGCTCAAAGGCCAAAAACTGTGAAAAATTAAGGCAACAGAATAGAAGTCACAAAATACTAATAGCTAGACGTGACACAGATAGCAAACCTCAGAACTTCCAACAGTCCCTGAAAATCCCTGGACAGTAACTGATGCTCATCCCAATTTCCCTGAGTTACCTATTTTCAGGATGCTTCTTTTAAGTAATCATGCACCGGACAAATTATGGTCAGTTCCCATTTTTCTTAAAGTTCTCATTTTGAAATAGCACTTCAAAGAGGATTCCCAGGAAAATAATGTGTGAAAGATCATTCCTTCCAACAAGCTGGAATGGCAAGGAATAATGCTATATGGAATTCAGTATGTCATCATCGCTAGTCATAAAACTCTCTAGGAAGGCATATAAGGAGGTGAAGCTGTGCCTCCACGTAATGTAGCACACTTAACTCAAAGCAGCACATCGCCGCCCTTTTACAGATACCTCGAGAATTTTCTGGAGCAGCTCAGGAACCCCTTCGAAAGCTATGGATGTGTTGTGGTAGTCTCGATGTTGAAGGACTGTGTATACCATCTCGGGATCACCAGTGCTCACAGCCTCATGTAAAACTGAAAAGCAAAAAGGGTGGAGTTAAATCACCAAAGATTCTTTCTAACAAACTCTAAAGCCAATGTGAAAAATAACTATACAGACCAAAGACTAATATTTTCTTCAAAACAGGAGAGAGGCTGTAGTCAAACTTTATCCATTTTGACCGTGACTTCTCATTGCTAGCTCTTAAGTGAGTGAAAAGAAAATATAATGGAGTAGATTGTTCCTAGGCCAAATAAGCCCTAAACTTAGAGGTACCAGTGTCTCCCTAAACATCAACCATTCGCATTCCTCCACCCCATAATGTTGACACCCCTTTACAACTTGAAGAAGTTAGATGATCATTGCCCAAATATCCCTGAAGATTGAGAGAATGATCAAATGAGAAGGAGGAGTTGTAACAGAGAAGTTAGGATTGAACAAATGATTGTGACTACTGAATCATTATAGAGATATTTCTTTTCAATTTCGAGTGTATTAGAACAGCCAGAAGGAAATACATGGAATGGTGGCACTGTAACCCAGACTATACTTTGAAATTTTCTCTATAACTACTTGTTAAACTATACTTTGAAATTTATCACTTTTCTGTATATTTGTTATATTTCACAACTAAAAAAACATTAAAATATATATATATAAAATGGAGTGCTCTTGGTCTCAGGTTGAAACCCTCTCCACATCCCACCCATTCTTGCCACTCAATCTGAAATCCTGATGTTTCCAGAAAGCTGGCTTTAACAATCACGATTACATGGAGCAAGGGTAGGCAGGGCTTGTGCTTACGCGTCTCCTTACTCAGTCAACACAAAACCACTCTGTCCAATTGTAAGAAAGCCTGCAAAAAGGGTGAAATGCCAGGATTTCACCAGAATACGCAACTTATTTTCTTTTTTTTTGCCTATCTTGATGGATATACTGGAGTTCCCATCCTATTCCCTGGGGGAGAAACTGGCCCCCACACCTGTATACTGCGGAGAGGAACTGTTGTGAGAACTGCTCTGTGGATGAGAAGTCACACTCTACCTAGAGCTTCTGGTCGGGACAGCACAATTCAGGCAGCTGCACTGCAGGGTCCACCAGCAGCATCGGTGGCTCTCATCACCCCGCTCACTAGTCCCAAGGGGGGAAGGGTCTTAAGGTAAAGATGACTGAGAAAAATTATGATCGAGACTGGCTTTTATTAAGAAAGAGAAACCAAAATGAAAGGGCTTAAATTATTTTGAAAGTATACTTGCCTGTCCACCCCTGGCGATTTTCTTTTGTAACATCTGCTTTATGCCGGAGCAAGACTCTAGCAGATTCCAAATGTCCCAAGGAAACAGCAAGATGCAACAAGGTTCGACCCCGTGGGTCCAGAGCCTCCACATTCTGTGAAGTGAACAGTGGCATTTAAATGTGAGTCTGTTGGTAGACGAGATTATATAAAAATGTGGAAATGTGTTTGGGAGATAATACTAAGTATAAAAAGCAGAAAACAGTATTTACATACAGCAACACGGGTGCAAATGCATGCTTGCATGCGGGCATGGTGGAAATACGAATTTAGGGGGCTATAAATAAAATCTGTAGTTACTGACTTCCTTCTTCTATAAAAGTAAGTGCCTAATAAATAAGTGTTTGTTACTGGCTTCAGCTCGTCAAACACAACCAGGAGATTGACCTTCAGCTCTCAACGGCACTCAAATGAAGTCTGAAAAAGGCCAGGGCTGGGTGGGCCACGGTGGCTCAGCAGGCAGAGTTCATGCCCGCCATGCCAGAGACCCGGGTTCGATTCCTGGTGCCTGCCCATGCAAAATAAATAAATAAATAAAATTTAAAAGGCCAGGGCTTTCATGAAATGCAATCACCCTATGACACGAATGTGGGGGACATCTCAAGCACGTATCAGCATTCGCGTCTAGTACAGGAAGCACAGGACTTTAATCAAAACTGAAAGTATAGAAGATAATTTGGGCCAGAATTAAATTGCATTCTCTAGCTGGATTCCTACCAAGATATCACTTTCATTATTGTGTGTTGAATTCCAAGAGCCCTGAAGTAGCTCATAAAATCCTGTGGCACCCACAGCTCCAGCCAACAAGAGTGATCCACCAGGTGTAGCTGTGGATGTACTTACAGATAAATGTAAAACACACACACACATCATTTGGGTCCACTTCCCCCTCAAGGGTTTTCTTCTCATGCTAAATGTACAGATTGGGCTTTTGTCTCGTCATTCCTATTATGGCCCTTTTTAAACATTTGGTCTACAGAGCCCATAAACAACTAAGTTCGAATGACCAGACATCTCCTTCAAAAGATGGCTCTGAAGGTATTTCAAAGGACACAATAAACTGCCATGGGACTTTTGGAATATATATATATATAATTAACACCATAATACTTCTTAGGAAATGTGCTTTATCTTTATTCGTGATGACAGTTGTCTAGAAACAAACTGTAATCTCCAAAGATATCTAGTACATCCTGCTTAGTGGGCCACAGGGACAGAGGGTAAAGCAGGACTTGGGTAAATAACTGTAGCCGAACAGCTATTGAATCTCCCTGTTTTGCTAAAATTATATCAATGTTATTATGCAGTGAGGACAAGAGCTGTAATGAAGAAATAACAGGAGTGGTGGAAGACATTCTGCTAAGGGAACAGAAGTCCCTTCTGAATCAGTCCCAGGCCTGGTGTTCTCCCAGGTGCTGAAATCCTTGGAATGTGGGCCACGCCACCTCCTCTGATTCTCTGATTTTTCCCTGGGTTATGGGTTGTCTGTCACCAAGGAGATTGAGACTTCCAAAGGAAGGGGTCCAAGTCCTATATTTCTAGCTTCTGCCATCCTACTCTCTAATTTTTAATAGATACTAGTTTTAGAAAAATTAACGAGGCTAAAAACTATGAACTTCGTTGAAGTTTGGCAGGAAAGAAATAATTAACAAATTCATTAATTATCATCCTACACATCCATTAGATAAACTGCTTTCTTATCTAATAGTTCAGTCTAAATAAAAGTGCTAGGTTTAGCAGGCTGCGTGACATATAGGAGGCACTTGGCAATATTTATCACAGAAAATGGAAACTCTATTTACTTATATGTCACAGTCCTGCAATTCATACTCCAGGACAGTGGTAACATCTGAGACTAAAGATTAATAAGCAAACTCCTAGACAGTCTTTATGTGTGATGTATGAACTAAGGGCAAATATTTTTGTACCATGGGAAAAAACATATGTATAAGCAATACAGTGGCATACTTGGCATGGCTAACGACTCTTCAGGGCGTCCTGTACCTCCCTTCTCACTTGAAATGATAGAAAGGGGGGAAATGCCACAGCATAGTATGTATTTGGGTTAAAAGCACTGATTAAAAGCAATGGCTGAATAAAGATGAGAATGGAAATTAATGAAATGAAAAAATAGAAAAATAGAGAATATCAATGAAACCAAAAACTGGTTCTTTGAAAAGATCAACAAAATTGACAAAATTTAAGCTAGATTGACCAAGAAAGAAAAAAAGGGAGAAGACTCAAGTTCTTAAAATCAAGAATGATTTTAAGACAACTGACTCAGAAGAAATAAAAATGATTATAAAGGAAACCTATGGAAAATTGTATGTAAACAAATGAGATAACTTATAGGAAATGAACAAATTCCAATAGAGACACAAACTACTGAAACAGACTCAAAAAGAAATAGGAAATCTGAATAGACCTACAACAAGTAAAGAAATTGAATCAGTTATTTTAAAGCTTTCCATCAAAACACGCCCAGGCCCAGATGGCTTCACTGGTGAAATCTACCAAACATTTAAAGAAGAATTAATACCAATTACTTACAAATTCTTCCAAAAAGTAGAAGAGGAAGAAAAACTTCCCAACTCATTTTATCAGGTGAGTATCATCCTGATACAAATCCAGACAAAAATATCTCAAGATAAGAAACTACAATCAATATCCCTTATGGATATAGACTCAAAAATTCTCAACAAAATATTAGCAAACAGAATTCAGCAACATATTAAAAAAAGATTATATACCATGACCAAACAGGATTTATCCCTGGACTCCTAGGCTAGCTTACAATCTGAAAGGCAATTAATGTAATACACCATATCGACAGAAAAAAGGACAAAAACCATATGATCATTTCAATGGATGCAGAAAAATCATGTGACAAAACCAACACCCTTTCATGATAAAAACATTCAACAAACTCAGAACAGCGGGGAAGTTTCTCAACTTGATAAAGGGCATTTACAAACCACCCACAACTAACATCATACTTAATGGTGAAAGACTGACCTCTAGGGCAGGCCACGGTGGCTTAGTGGCAGAGTTCTCGCCTGCCATGCCGGAGACCCGGGTTCGATTCCCGGTGCCTGCCCGTGCAAAAAAAAAAAAAAAAAAGAAAGAAAGACTGACCTCTAAGATTGGAAAAAGACAAGATGTCCACTAGTGCCACTTCTATTCAACATCGTATTGGAAGTTCTATCTAGATCCAGGCAAGTAAAATAAATAAAAGGCACCTAAACTGTAAAGGAAGAAATAGAAGCATCCCCATCTGTAGGACATGATCTGTAAACAGAAATCTCACTAAAATCTGTTAGAATTGATACAAGTTTCAGCAAGCTTGCAGGACACAATCAATATAAAAAATACAAACTAATATTTCTATATATTTCCAAAAATGAAATTAAGAAAACAATTCCAAAACAATAGATCAAAACGAATAAATTACTTAGGAATCAATTTAACAAAAGAAGCACAAAGCTAAATGAAGACCCAAAAAGAGGAAAGATATCCCATAATCAGAAAACTTACCGTTAAAATGGCAATACTCCCTAAATTGATTTACAGCTTCAATTCAATCCCTATCAAAATTCCAGTTGACTTTTTTTTTTGTAAAAATCATCAAGCTGATCCACAAATTCAAACGGAAATGAAAGGAACCCAGAATAGCCAAAACGATCTTGAAAAAGAAGAGCAAAATAAGAGAACTTACACTTCCCAATTTCAAAACTTACTACACAAAGCTTCAGCAATCAAGACAGAATGCTACTGATAAAAGGATAAAAGTATAGGTCTGTGGAATACAATTAAACACACATTTATGGTCAGTTAATTTTTCAGCAAGAGTGTCAAAATAATTCAATGGAAAAAGAAGTCTTTCAACAAATTGTTTTGTTTTTTTTTTTTTAAAAAAAAAAAGGGCGGCTGCCGTGGCTCAGCAGGCAGAGCGCCAACCTGCCGTGCTGGAGGTCTGGAGTTCGATCCCTGGTGCCTCCGGCCCATATGCAAATTAAAATAAATAAATAAATAAATAAATAAATAAATAAATAAAAACAAGCAGATATCCACAAGCAATGAAGTTGGGGCGGGCCACAGTGGCTCAACAGGCAGAGTTCTCGCCTGCCATGCCTGAGACCTGGATTCGATTCCCGGTGCCTGCCCAAGCAAAAAAAAAAAGAGAGAGAGAGAATGAAGTTGGACCCCTTTCTTAAGCCTTACATGAAAATAGACTCAAAATAGATCATAGACTTAAGCATAAGAGCTAAAACTAGAACTCTAGGAAGAAAACACAGGAGTAAATCTTCATGAACTTGGAATAGGCAAAGTTGCTTAGATACAACAACAAAAGCACAAAGTGAGAAAAAATATATAGATAAAGTGGATTTCATCAAAATTTAAAACTTCGTGCTTCAAAAAATACCATCAAGAAAGTGAGAAAACCCCTAGAACAGAATTTAGTATTTGTGAATCACATATCTGATAAAGATCTAATATACAAAATACATACAGGAGTCTTACAACTCAACAACAAAAAGACAAACAACTCCATTTTTTTTTTTAAATGGGCAAAGGATTTGAATAGATGTTTCTCCAAAGAAGATAGACAAACGGTCAATAAGCACATGAAAAGAAGCTCAACATCATTAGTCATTATGGAAATGCAAATCAAACCCACCATGAGAGACCACTTCAAACCCACTGTGATGGATGAGGAGTACCTCGGATCTTCCCACCCTGCTGACAGCAATGTAAAAATGGTGCAGCTTCTTTGGAAAATCAGTTTCACGTAGATTGACCATATGACCTAGCAATTCCACTCCTTGGTATATACCCAGAAGAAATAAAGGCATATCTCCACACAAAAACGGTACAAAAATGTTCAAAGCAGCACTGTTCATATAGTCAAAAAGTGGAAACAACCCAATGTCTACCAACCGATAGATAAATATCGTGTATCCATGCGATGGAATATTACTTAACGAGACAAAGGGATGAAGTTCTGAAGCATAACTACAGCACGGATGAACTTACAGACATTGTGCTAAGTGAAAGAATCCAGATGCAAAAGACCATGTACGATTCCACTTCATATCATAGGCAACTCCGGAATAGGCAAATCTGCAGAAGCAGAAAGTAGAGTAGTGGTTGCCGGGGGGCTGGGGACTGCTGGGGGCAAAGGGACTGGCTGTTAATGGGTACAAGGTTTCTCTCTTTTTTTCTGCTTGGGCAGGCACCGGGAATCTAACTCGCGTCTCCGGCATGGCAGGTGAGAACTCTGCCTGCTGAGCTACCGTCGCACTGCCTGGTACAGGGTTTCTTTTGGGAATGATGAAACGTTCTGGAATCTGATAGTGGTGATGTTATGGCAACTCTGTGAATATACTAAAAAAACACTGACCATGTATTTTAAATGAATGAACTGTATGGTGTGTAGATTGTATTTCAATAAGATATTTTAAGAAATCAGTTTGTGTGTATATGTTTATAAGTAACATATAACATTAATTTATCCAGGGGTACAAGGGTAGCTCAGTGGTAGAATTCTAGCATACCACACAGGAGACCAGGTTTTGATTCCCGGCCCATGCGCTTCCCAAACAAACAATTAAGCAAAGAAACAAAAAACCCAAACAAACAAAAATTCAACAAATGGTGCTGCAGTAAGGGGATAATCACATGGAGAAAGAATGAAACGTGATCCCCACCTTAAAGCATACAAAAAAAAATGTTTTAACGTATCTAGAGAACTATTAGACTTTTAGACCTTGGGCAAGTTGCTTAATTCTCTTGAGCTTTGATTTGCTTTCTTATAAAATGGGAACAATATAAAAATACCTGCCTTTACGAACTTCTTACGAGGATTAAAGTGAAAAATGGATAAAGCCCTTAGCCCAGTGCTTGAAACAGTGAGCACTAAGGAAGGTTAGCTCTTATTAAAATACACTTTATTAGCTCTTTTTCTCATACACCCACACCATAAACTTATATATAAGCTGTCACTTCATTCCTAAAACGGATTTATTGCGGTGAGGCTTCTTCTCTGAATGTCTAATGCCTTTTTTTTTAGAGAGCCTTTAGAATTTAACTGGAAGTCACTCTCGAAGCAGATCGTTTAAGTTTCTACAGCCATGGGTTGTAAATAAATTAAAAACATCCATCCCTTATAACCACACTGGGGTCCTAAAAGAAAGCATGACATTTCTGCAGCTCTCCTTCTCTTGCTTATGTGAGCCCACGCACTTTTCTTGCTTGTCAAAAGCCTGCTTCACCACGTGCCCTCTGGGGCTGTGAAAGGCCAGCCTGGGGTGCAGACTGCACGGCCGCTTCCTCAGTAGTCTCTGGGGACTTCCTCGGCCTCTCTGTGCCTGGTGTCCGTATCGGCACAGGGAGGATGACAGCTGGAGATTAAATGGGAACGTGAAGCATGCAGAATGGTACCTAGCAAGCCATAAGCTCTTCATAAACAAGAGGCGGGAGACCTCCTCCAAGAGGCTGCTAAGGCCCCTCCGCTCTCCCAGCAGACTCAGCCCCCCTGTGTTCTCCTCACTCTCAGTCTGCCCTGCTCCCCTGAGGCGAGGGCCCCAGCTGGTCCCCCCACCCCAGGCAGGCGGGAAAGGGTATCCATAGGCCAGTTCTTCAAAGGTGACTCCTGGGCCTGCAATGGCCGAGGCGCGAGGACCAGACCATAGGCTCAAGGCTCCTGGTCTTGGCTGCCCAGCACCAGACTCACGGCAGGCCTGCAGCCAGACGGGCCCTGACCTGCAGGGGTGCCCGCTGGCTTGGCCTGGCCTGCCAGGGGCTGGGGGGAGAACCCCAGAGCAGTTCCCTGTCAGACTCCGGGTACTGTGACTTCCTCTTGCCTTGTCTGGATGCTGTGCTTTCAACTGCTGGCTTCCCAACCGGGGGCTGCCAGCCTCTACCCTGCCTGGTCCTGGGGTTTTCCCCAGTCTAGCTGGGGTGCACTGACTGGCCTTTGCATCTGTTCCTAAGTTTCCATTCGTCCTCCCAGCCTCAGTAAGAAGGCCAAAGGAGCTTAACCGATCTCTCTAGCCAAATGGCAAAGAACATACAAATAGTTCCAATTTCAGCAACCACCTTTGAAGACCTCACTGAGCATAAAGACGGCAGAGCTGACAGGTTAAGAGGCACTTTATTAAATGCCTCCGCTATGCAAACGGTGAGGGCTTGAAACAATCTCATCTTTGGCAAAGTTACACAACAGGAACGTAGGCTATTAGCAAGACGGGCTCACGCACACTCAGAAACGTGCTTTTCCTCTTCATTGGGATGAACTCGATTCTTTTTTTGTGCTGCTGTTCCTGAAAAATTCTTATAGCTGCCTGCTTTGAGTCCCAGTTGTGTGATTGGAGGAATGAAGGAGAGGACAGCAGACACACACTGGCAAGCAAAGCATTAAGTGAAACAGCTGGTGTTATTGTGGGGATAATAAGAATTAAAAAAAAAAAATTTAATTATGCAATGAGTATACATGTTACTTGTAGACAAATTGGAACATACATGAAAGGAGCTAGCGTCACAGGATTATAAGGATGATTAATAACAACTGGAGCAGAGGCTACTGGTAAATGATATCGCCCCCATTTACCCTGTGCTGCACTTCTCCACAATCCTGAAATGGAAGCATTCTTATTGGAAGAACTATAGCAAAGTAATTAAGAAGACAAGATCTGGACAGAGTCCGACATTCTGGGTTTAAATCCTGGCTTGGCCACTTGAGAAGTGTGTGACTGAGCCTCTCTTCACCTCAGTTTCCCCATCTGTAAAGTGGGAACCAGAGGGCCGGTGTTGAAAATTCATTTTAAAGACTGCACATAAAGCGCTTCGGCACAGAGCCTTTCAAGGCGGTAAGTGTCGCGTGTCACTCTCCCCGTTTTCACAGGTGAGGAAACAATTCGACAAGGGTAGGGCACTTGCCCAAGCTCACAACCTGATCAGCATTAGTGCTGACCACGAGCCCAACTGCCCTCAGGCCACAGAGAGAAGGGTCTGTTTCACAATTACAGACGATCAAGATAAATATGAAAGGGACGACGAGCAACTTTCTGACCCAGGATCGGTTACTTAATTTGTGGGTCACAGTTAAAAATGAAAATGCAAGGCCCCTTGTTCAAAACTATTAAGAATTTTAAGATGGCGACAGTGGGCATTAAACCAAGTGTGGGGCCCTTCTGAGCAACGGCACAGGTGGTATAATCATGCCACTGGCCTTGACTGGACCCTTTCAGTGACCAGGTTATAGGACTGAACTTGGATTATGTGGTCATGACAGTGAAGCACCCATGGTCAAAAAGATCTTTACGAATACACTTCAGCTGTCTCTTCCCCAGGGGTTACTGGTATACAGGGAATCCATATTCAGTGATAACCAAAAACCAAGTCAAAACCACGTAATCAGCAATATGAATATTCTTCCTTGATCTCCTTGACAATTGATGGCATTAAGGACCAATTCACTCCAGGAAATCTGCTGCAAGATCATAATCCTCTAATCACAAATGTCCTTAACATTTTTCAAGGTGAGAGGCACAGAGAACTTTCAATGAGTCCTTTCATCATGGTTCACAGGAAAAAGAGATAATTCAGGCTGGACATGGTGGCTCAGCAGGGAGAGTTCTTGCCTGCCATGCCAGTGCCTGCCCATGCAAAAAAAAAAAAAAAAAAAAAAAGAGAGAGAGAGAGATAATTCAGCTGAGTTCCTTTTTAAATTATAAGCCAAGACCTTATTTGTTCTTTTCTTATCAAAGAAGTGCTGATATTCTGTAAAGGAAAACTGCAATTCACTTTCTTCACTAACAATGAATAGAAAGCCTGGTGTTTTCAGGTATTGGTATTGAAAGAGTGTGTGGTTTAATGATTATAAAGAACCTTTCTACCAAATGG
>PVIY010031034.1:19995-30457 GCA_004026745.1 Myrmecophaga tridactyla | reverse complement strand
AGGCACATTGACTCCAGAGAAGGGGGCAGGATTGTGGGCGGAGTGAGCAGGCTAATAGGGCAATTTCATCAGTTGTAAGAAAAGCACCGCACTAACGCAGAGTGCAAACTGAGGGGGTCTGTGGGAACCCTGCATTTTTTACATGATTTTTCTGTAAGCCTATAACTTCTCTAATCACAAAAAGGAAACAGCATCGAAAGCCAAAGAGGCCATGCGTTCTAGTCTTAGAGGATTTAGTCTCAATATTAAATCTGATTAAAAAAATAACCCAAGTCACAATCATAAGTGCTGTCCCAGCCCCAGCAGGCCGGACCTTGGCACCCAGCCAAGACCTTGCCAACCCCTCAGAATTCCTGCTGGCGTCAGCCCTCTCTGGATACAATGAAGGGCTGAGACACCCTGTGAGGAAAGAACAAAGGTCCATGCGGACAGGAGACCCTGGGCCATCTAGCCACTGACGCAGGGTCTCGTGTGGGCTCTGTGGGAAGGCCGAGCTGCTGGGGACCTCAGACCTGCGCCACGCAGGGCCCCCTCTTGTAGAAATGCAGCTTTACTGAGCGACATCAATAACTTCCAGTGAAAACAGTGAGACCCGGATCTACAAGGTCTGCCCGTGTCCCCTGTGCTGGCCCAGCCGCTGCACCCCAGGCCTTTCTCATGCCCCCCCGTCCCCGCCCCCCACAGGTGCAGCAGAGCACAGGTCACTCTCAACTCCCCGTGCCCGAGAAACACCATTTCTCGTTTCTTGGGTGGTGGTTGAGCGTTCAGATCTTCTGCTCTGTCCTGGGTCAGCTTTAATCGTTTCTATTTTATGGGATAAGTACCCGTTGCATCCAGGTTTTCAAGCTGATCGGTATAATGATGCTATGATATGTTCTTATAATTTTATTTTTCATGAGTCATGCACATGCAGTTATGCCCTTTCACTCATTCCTGATGTTGTTTTGTGACTTTTCTTTTTTTCCTTGATCGCTCCGGCCGGGGGTTTTATTTCATGAAATTTAAACCACACAAAATATTATTTTAGAAAAAGATTTTTTTTGTCTGCTGGACAGGTTCCATCCATTCAATACATATTTATCTCGCCCTCCATGGGTGGCACCACCTGGCATCTAGTGCTGCTACCAATGGAGTAGCCAGGTGACTCATTCATGCCTGCTGCCAGCGACAATGGAGTAAAATAAAATTATTGCAGCCTCCCTCTTTTCTCTCAGAAGTGTTGTGTGTTGGATAATAAATTACAGGGTCAAACCAGTGATAGGCCAAGAAGATAGGCTGGAATTTGATAAGCAGCAGCCTTGGCAAGGGATGTTGTTGTGGCCTGGGGTGGGGGGTGAGCCTGACCGGAGGGTATAAGGCAGAATCAGAGGACAAGGACCCAGTGTCAGCGCAAAGAGCCAATTGTTTTAAGTTTTGCTACAAAGAGAAGAAAGTAAAAGGTAGCGGTCCGAGAGTTATTTGTTTGCCATTTCATCTATTTCTGCTTCTTTTTTACTTCTTCCTTCTACTTTTTGGGGCTTATTTGGGTTGTTTATTTTATAATTTCTTAGGTTAATGCTTAATACATTTGAAGGTATACATTTCTTTTCATCAACATGGAGTGTGTTCATTTATATTTATTTTAACATCATTTGCAATTTCTACTTTGACATGATCTTTAACCAATGAATTATTTAGAAGGGACTTTATCTAGATGTCTGCATTCTTTTCTTTAATTAATTTCTAATTTCAATGTACTGTGGTCAGTGTAAGTGGTCTGCATATCGCTTTTTAAAAAATTGTTTTAATTTCCTTCATGCCCTTCTGCAGGACTAACTTTTGTAAATGTTACCTGAGTATATGAACAAATTGCGTATTCTCTGTTGGTTGTGCATTCTATGCATATCTTTTAGCAATAAGCTTGTTAATTACATTATTCAAGTACTTATTCTTAGTTATAGTCTTATTCTTACTTATTTTTATTTACCTTATCTGCTGTTTCCCTGAGGTCTGCTGTAGTCTCCACTACGCTGTGGATTTGCTAATTTTCCTTTGTGATTCTAGCAATTTTTTATGTACCACAAAATGATGTTCAAGGCATTTAAATTCTTGTTGAATTGTTTCAACAATATTCACATTCTTTTTGATATTTTAAATGGTTTTCAATTTCCATTCTATTTTCTCTGATATTGATACGTTGGTACTATTTCTATTTGTTAGCACCTGCAAGGTATAGGATTTCAAAGTTGGAGGCATTCAATCTTGACTGTCTCTGATAAGCTGCACTTAGGGGAAGTCTTAAAAATCCAACTTGATATTTTACCTTATATGAAGCAAGTTTAACCAAACCATACTCATATTCATCATTATCATTGAAACACTGAGACTGATTCCTACCATCTTATTTTGTTTTCAATTTACCATCCTCTCTCTCGTGCTTTCTTGTTTCTCTTTTCCGGCCTTTCTATGGATTAATAGACTATTAGTTCTATTTTTCATTTACTGATTTGAAAACTATGCCATCCATTCCTATTAATTTAGTGCTCACGTTCAAATTTTTATTACCAATGGTTAAATCTTTATTTTTCTAACAATGTCTGTAACTAATCACCATCCGTTATCTCAATTTGATGAACCTTAGTATGCTTTTATTTTCCTAGGCACTTCATCAGCATCCCTGCCCTCCCTCTTCCACATCCCATATTGACTTAACCTTGAATTTTGGCACTAGAGTATTAAAAAAAATAACTTTATAATCAATATTTCATAGAAAACAGTAAGCTTATGATTTTCCTTGCCAACCACTGCAGCTCACTGCTAAGTTCAGGCTTCATTTTATTTTTATATTCCCTAATAGTACTTTTAACTTTCAGAGAGTCTCTGCTGGATTATTAAAACCGTGAGTCCTTGTATACTTGAAAAAGGTATTTATTTCATCCTCACATTTCAATGATATTTTGGCTGGTTATAGAAATTTAGATTTGAATTCCTTTTTCTTCAGTGAACAGAAGCTGTTGTTCCAATGCTTTTTAAATTTCATCCAGTATCTTTGATGAAAAACCTTATGCCAAATCTGCATAGAGTTACTTTGTACGGTCTTTTTTCTGTTTTCCTCTGGAAACTTGAACAGTTTTTCTTTATGCTTGTCGCTTTTAGCATATTGACTATATTGTCAAAGCTATGAACTTTCAGATATTTGAACAGATGTGGGGCCTTTTGATTTTGTAATTTGTTTGTTTGACTCTGCTGTATAGTTGTATTCAAATAAACAATCAGAAGGAATACTATTTTTTTTTCAGATTTCACCCCTTCTCCATTCTCTTTATTTTCTGTTAGATGGATGCCAGCACCTACATAGCTCTCTCTCATGTCTCTCAAAGTTTCATCTTTTATTTTTTTAATCACTTTTTGCTGCATTCCTTGGCACTTTCTACCAGATCTCAAATTTTATTTTCAGCTGTGCCCATTCTTCTCTTCATATAACTGCTGATTTTTTAGTTTTAATAATTACATTGTTTATTTCCATGGTTTTCCACTGGTTTGTTATATAACAGAGTTTCCCAATTCATCATTGTGATGTCATTTTACATTAACTACTAATTAAACTTGATTAAAGTACTTTTATCATCACTCTATTAACTTTTTCATCAACTGTCCTCCTTTAGTTGGTTGGGTCGTTATCTAGTTTTCACGGTGGCTGCATGCCAAAGGCTAGTGAGTCTCGACCAGGGGCTCACCTTTGTGGACTCCTTGCTGGAGTCTTCGTGCTTCTTGTCCCCCCTCTGGCCCTAGGAGAGGGCTGGAAATAGCCTTAGGGTTTGTGCTCCCCACTGCTTCAGTGAGGGTGGGGGAAAGGTGGGCCTATGCCGGGTGGGAGACCTGAGAGGCTGGTCTTCTGGACTTAGCCAGGTTTCCACCTGGGCGATGCCAGGTACCTGGGGCCTTGTGTCTACTTCAGCATGGCTCCTGCCCAGAGGTAGGACTGAATGGGTGGGGAGGAGGAGGTCCAGATGCGCGTGGCATGTCCAGCTTGGGTGCTTCTGCACTGAACCCCTCCCCTCTACTGCCGGCTTCTGCCCCCTCCAAGTGTGGGTGCTTTGCTGATGCTTCCACCCGCAGAAGTAGTGCTTCCCGAAAGGTTCCGGCACAAGCTCCAGCCTACGAGCAGCCTCTGTAATCTATCCTATCGGCTTTTAGACTCTCGGGGATTTCTCATATCTTCAAAGATCCTAACGAAAAATGAGTTCTTATCTGCAGGATTGGGGCTTAGGACTTGAACGTGTCTTTGTGGAGGACATGATTCATTCCATAAAAGGTTTCCTCAGGGTTTTAATTTTGTATTTGGTGTGAGGTTTGGTGTGTTTTCCACTCTCACTTCTTTCCAAGTGGAAACATCTATTGCAGTTGTACTCTCCTGCTCACTCATTTGTATTAATTTTCTTTTTAATTTCTACTTTTTGGTGCATAGGTCATCAAACCATAAAGAGCCACATCTGTATTTGATGAATTGACTGTGAGCTCTCAGGGACCTTAAACTCAAGGCCACCCCTTGACGGGGGCATGAGGGTGAAGTAAGGAGCGTGTGGATAGAGGGCAGCTAAAGAGCTGACTGTGACTGGACCACACAATTCTCTGGTTTTCCCACTGGGACATGGCCAGAGTCCACTCTCTGCTTCTCTTGCAGTTGCTGCAGCCACTTGACTCAATCCACTGCAGTGGAATGTGAACAGATGTTTGTGCCTGAGCCATAAAAAATGTCCACTTGTCCTCCACTGTCCTTCTTTTTGGTGTCTGGATGAGTTGATGAGGCACTAGGAGATGGGGGCCCGAGATGCAAGGATTCTGAATAGCTGAAAGACTGATTGCCTGTTGACCAGAAACACTCACTTTGGACTATTACATAAGGAGAAATAAGCTTCTCTGGTATTTGCCCAAACTTATAAAAGGACAAAGTATACGTTTGCTTTAGGTTTCTGGTAGATATGTTGTGTCAAGTTAAGGAAATTTCCTTCCATTCCTAACTCATCAAGAGTCTTTGCTGTTGTGTTATTCAGAAATGGACGTTGAATCGCGTTTAACATTTTACGTCTACCAAGACTATCACGTGGATTTCACCCTTAAATCACCTAATAGAATAAATTACAGTTACATTGATAGATTTCCTAAAATAGAAGTATATTCAAATACAACCTTATTGGGCATGAGGTAGTATTATTTTAATGCAATGCTGGATTTGATTGTGCTTGGACTTTTTGTGAATATATTCAAACGTTATATTTTTGTGAATATATTCAAATGTTACATTGTTTTATGGTTTCCTTTTTTGTTATTGTCCAATTTTAATATTGTGTTTGTGTTACCTATAAGCTAAGAAGTTTCTCAAGTTTTCCTTTGGTCTTGAAGAACCTGTATATCATGAGTCACTGAAGCCTGGTGCTTTCTGAGGGACACATTTTTACTCGGGTTCCAATTTCTTCTCTGGTTATTGATCTATTCCCTACTTGGGTCATTTTGGGTAATTTGAATTTTCTTATAAATTCGTATTTTAATATTTGTGAAGTAACAAATCTGTGCTGTATTCCCTGTTTCAATTTAAAATGGTTTTCCATTTCATTGGGTGCAGCCTCTTTCTTGTCCCTGTAGTGCACCGTTTTTGCTGATGGCAGGATCTAATGGTTTATCTGTTTTCAAAGGATGAGAATTTTTATTTAATAATTTCAACACATTAATTTATCTAGTTTTGCTTTTTATCTTTACCAATTCCTTCCTTCTGCTTTGCTTTAGTTTATTTTGTTGTTGTTTTTGTATCTTGAGTACTGGTCATTCCTTTTGTTGTAAATATTGTTTAATTAAGAAAGACATTTGGAACTATGAAGTTTCCTATATTTCATAAGTGTTGATTCCTAATATTCTTGTTCTATTATTTTCTAAATAATCTGTTAAGTTATGAAATTTTCCACCAAATGACTTCTATAATAGGAATTAAATAGTGTGCTCTACTTCTACCAGTTACTTTAAAGCAGAATATTTTTCCATTTCTCCATGGATTTTGGAGTTATTTGGGCCATACTTAACGCTTCACAACTCATATCAGGTAGGAAATTAAGGAACTAAAACAAAACAAAACAAACAAATAAACAAAAGAAAATTAAGGAAGTAAGGCAATTATACATTTTTCTATGACACATTTTGTACTTCTCACTTAGAATATTACTCCTGCAAGCTTATTTTATAATTATCATCACACTGTAAACAAAAAGGAAATTGAATTCATTTTGTTAATCTATTTATTTTTCATTAATAATAATAAAAATGTACATGCTGAACGATATCCATATTAAAATTCTGAAGACTAAAATTAGCAAGAATGTAAGAGCCTTAAGCAATAAAAATTGAAATACTTCGGTCCTTAAATATTTTAATGGCTATATGTATAAAATTAAGTATATCTATTAATTTGACATGGCAAGTTATGTTTCGTTATCTTTATCCTTGAAATTAATGCTGGATAGAAAGTTAATATGACCATAAAATAACCTTCATATGATTTGCTGTAGGGATTTAAAGATACACTTTCTCTTGTCTTCTTTAATCATCTCATTTATTAAAACCAAAGTTATATCTTTTTGTGCATGGTGAATTAATCTCTTAGGAGCTCATTACATTTCATTTCTGGTCTGCATTATAATAATTTAGAGCACTATTATTAGCTTCGTCACATTTGGCAAGTGTAATAACCTCTCTGGGCTTTAGTTTCCCTGAGCACAAAGTGGGGAAAGCAACAGTACCTACCGTATGGGGTTATTCTGAGGGTTGTTACTTGGAACTGTCACGGGCACAGTATACTAATCTAGAGGGAATCTCAGGCATATTCATTGGAAACTTCTCTTATTTTCTTCTCATTATTAGAGTGTCTTTTATACCTAAGGGATATTTGATAAATTATCATAATCTTATTGCCAACCCAGTAATGTAGGTATTATTATGTAGGTATGTAGGTTATTCTTGCTCTCTATAGGAGAAGTTCGGAGAAGTGAAATAATTCGTCATATTCAAGTCCTGGGATAGAACCGGGATTTGAAGCCAGGTGGGTCTATTACTAACACCCGCATTCTTTCCACTGTGCACCAGCCCGACGTCACTGCTCTGTATAAAAGCCACCACACAGCATCCTTCTGCCACCACCGAGCCAGAGCTTTATCCCTCTTGGTACACTGAGGAGGTTGCACCTACAGCAGCAATGCACGACTGAACCGATGACATTAATGATTTACTGCTGCTTATCTCAGCTTCCCCAGATAACTTATCGATCAATACCTGGCCTTTTGGTTTCCCCTATGCCACCCCTCCATCCCGGTTCCCAGTTTCACAGGGGTGTCTGAGATGGCCTCTGTGCCTCTCTGGGCAGCCTCTGGGGGTGAGGGGGTCAGTGGCATAAAATGTCAGCTCAGCAGCGTTGCACAGCCTCCCGGGAGGTCAGGTTGGGATGGGAAGGACATGGCTGCTTTAAAAGTAGAGTCAAGAGGGGCAATTGCTGGAATACCCTGGGGTGAGTCTGAAGCACCCCCTAAGCCTAAAAATATTCGAGATTTTGATTGTGCCCTAGATGTCGGGAATTACGCCTAGCCAGGTGTGCACCTCCAGGCAGCCAGGCTGCTTTCGTCCCTCCGGTCCGGCACGCTGACCACCTCCTTGGCCCAGCTCCCAGGGCATGCTGGAGTCACAGAGTACCAGCTTACCATTCTCTGTTGTTTGATGCATTTGTCTGTTCTCTCCAGGGAATGGTGAGGGCATTATCTCTTTTTTATTCTTTGCAAAGAGGGAACCATTTAACGACCATTATCATTTTAAAAACATAAAAGATATTGTGTATCTACTATAAACTGGGTAGTTGAGGCCTTTTATCATTATTCTGACTTACTCTTCATAACAAAGGAATCACTGTTACCATATCTAGCATCTGTATCACACATTACAGTTTTCAATTTTTTTTTTTGCATTTTGCCCCTTAATCTTAATGATGATCTTTAAGTACTATATATTTTATGAAAGAAAAAATTGAAGCTTAGAGATGTTCAATCATTTGCCCAAGATTACAGAGGTAACATGGCAAAGTCAGAACTATAGCACGATACTTGTCATTCTTTTCATTATTTGGAGAATTCAACAGTCTGTGCTCTTTGAGATTCTCTGGGCCACTGCAAAGGGCAAGCCCAAGCTCTGAGGAAGTATCCGAGAAGAGAAGATGTGCTACCTCTGCCTGCTAAGGTAGCAAAGAAAATAAATGGCTTCAGTAAGTAGAGAAAGGATTCAGGCTGGATAGTCACAGGGTGGCTAGGTTTGGGGTGACACAGGGATGGATTGCCAAAGGATACTTTGAAATAATTCACTCCCTGAAAAGTGGCATGGGTTGGGCTCCATCCTGATACATGTATCTTGAGGGTACAAGAAGGAACTGAATGAATGCTGACTCATCATTTGAAAGCAGGGGATAAGCAGGAAGAGTTGACATAGTTTCCCTGAGTAATCTGATGCTATAGCACAGATTTTACCACGTGCATTTGTACTGCTCAGGAAAGGTGCTCTTTGGTGTTTGGGGATGGACCTTGTTTTCCTGCTTCCTTTGTCCTTGATCTCTGGAGAATTCTGATCCCCTCATACCGAATCAGTTCATACCCTTGGAGTTCAAAGAGGCCAGAGGTGACTGAATGTACCTGGGGTTCTGAACCTCTTTCTTCTCTTTCCATTCGTTGAAGTCCCCATATCAGGGGCCCTGACCTCCTACACAGTAAATGAGAAAATGGGGCTCAGAGGGACCAGCACCAAAGATCCACCGTGCCCCTGGCCTGAGTGATGATTTGGTTTTACTCGGTTGCCTGGAGATTCGAGGGTGTTGTGACTAAAGGGGCAGCTTCAGTGTCCAGCCCATGGAACAATGTAATGTCACGCCACGCCAGGTCAAGGCCAACCAAGCCTGGCTTAGCAGCTCGCTGACTCTCATTCTTACCAGAGCCCCCTTCCATCCCCAGGTAAAGCTAACCAAGGGTTAGAAGCCACCTTTCAGGGGACAGCAGGGGACTTCTGTGAGCAGTCCACCTGGGGCCATGCCACACAATCTCACACTTCTCCATCCCTCTCTTTCCAACATGCCTTTGTCTTCTCTCACTTTCACCTGCCCGAATTTTTTGTGTTTATGATAAGAACTCACATCTTTGGAATCCCTCCACTGAACGTGGGCTGTGCCCTCCAAGTGACGACTGCAGGGTTTGGCAAATGACAACCAATGACAGACAAATATAGGATAAATTCTCTTGGCACCACCAGAACTTTCAGGGAATGTCCTGCTATGCATGCCCCCACACACCTGGCTTGATTTCACAATTTTCTGTGCCCTGTTGTGATATGCTACCCTGAGCATGATCCCTCAGCATGTTATGCTTTGATGTTTTACAAAATAAGTACTAAAATTCAGGATTTAAAAATTAATAGCAGAAATCCATACTCATTCTGCTTTATTCTGTAAGATAACCACAAAATAGCATGGCTAACAAATGTGTCGTGGTGGGCCTGGGAAATTTTTTTACTTTCTAGGGCTCTTTTATATTTTCAAAATTTCCTACGATGAAAATATATTGTACTCAACATTTTTAAAAACTGTTTTACAGAACCGAGTCGGGTGTGGTGGAAAGTGTGGGCCTTGAGGGGGCTGCGGGTGCTGGGCCAGATTCACTCCGACCCCTAAGGTGGGGAAAAACGGGAGGACGCCCAGGGTTAGGGCGCTCTGAGGTTTTATGACCTCATGAAAAATCTATCTTTGCTATCATTTAAAATGGATGTGCGGGGGGGGGGTTGATACTTGTCTTATTGATCGATAACCCCAGATTTGGAGCTAGAATTCTGAGAAATCGGAACTTTAGGAACCGAAAGAGAAGGCAGAGGGATGACAGTTATTGAAATTCTGTGTTTTCTGCGCCTCGGTGCTTTCCTCGGTGTGACTCACTGAAACGCTCTTTGTTCCCTGTTCCGAAGTCAGAGACATCCCTGCCACGCGGCACACAGATTTACAACTCTGGCCAAAGGTTTGACAAATACAGATTTCTTCAACCCAAAGTCCAGCTATTTGTGATCTCCGGAGTGAGGGACGGGGCATTTGTCTCTGCGGCTCTCCCATCCCAGGAGCCCGGGAGGGGTGTGGAAAGGACGCCCCACAACCCTGGCGAGGAGCAGGGCCTCGGCGGGGCGGCGCCGGGGACACCCATGGCTGTGCATCTCACTCTCTTCTTCAGACAGGGACCGCGTCGGCACAGACAGGAACAGTCAAACAAAAAAAAGAAGCTTACTTTGGGAAAGAAGATCATAAACCAAAGATTTGATGGAAACACAGCTCTTGTCCAGACAACTCGCTATAAAATTATAATAGAAATGTTTGGCTCAAGAGAGGAGATGAATAGAAAGAAGAAAGAAAGAAAGAAAGAAAGAAAGA
>PVIY010031034.1:0-19895 GCA_004026745.1 Myrmecophaga tridactyla | reverse complement strand
TCCATGTCTGAGTTCTGGGTTCATGATCTAAGACATAAATCAGAATATTCATGTTCAATGACCTCCCCTCTATCCCCATGAAGACAAGTGCCGGGGACAGTACATGATTTATTTTGGGATGTCATTAGCAATTTGTCCCTGTTCAGCATCTCCTGTAAACATGGTGGGGTAACAGGTTCGGCTGACCAGGTGCCTGACCGGGGGTGCCCTGTGAATATCTGAAGCCCATGTGGCAATGCCCAGCCTTGAAGCTAATGTAACAGCACGAGACCCTCTCCAGTGTGCAATTTCGAAATGGGCATCAGTCGTGGACCAGGCCCGGCGCCCGTGCAGCTCAGCCTGTCTTACACAAGGGCTGGTGGGGGGGGCCCGGCATGGGGCTAACTATGGATCATGCAACCTGCGATGACACACTGCAATGACACACTGCGATGACACACTGCGACGACACACTGCGACGACACAACTGCCCGCAAATGCCGACCGAGGCTCTCTTTAGCTGAGAACCCTGCAAGTGACAACAATAAACTCTAGTTCCTGGGAAGCTCACTGTCTGGGGTGGAAAGCAGATGAAAACAACACCTTAAAAATAGACTACTTGAAGGGCTACACTAAGGATGTGCTCGTGGGGCTGCCGGCCTGCCCAAGGCGAGGGCAGGGGACGCTCACTCCATCCGTGGATACACGGGGCCCTGATGAGGACACTTTTTCTCCAAATTAACCAGAATCTTCCCAGCACTGTTGCAGAGGTCTCAGAGCAGCCCTGTGCAGTCATCCGCACCCTTGCTGAGTGGAAGGAAAGTCAGAATGCGTTAACACACAACGCCCACACAGGCAGTGCCACTGCCTTGTCTGATGACAGAGTTGCAGAATTAATATTCCTCCCCACGCGTCTTTCTTTAAAAAGCTAGTTTTTTTTCCCGTTTTCCAAACTGACTCCCTACATCTGTTCACATAATTCCATAACAGACCTTGCCACCCTGTCTGTGGGACCGCTTACTTACACAGCAGTTCAACCTTCACACAACACCATTGCCTCTGGTGAATAGAAGCCCAACTGTCTCAGGTGCAACCCTCTTGGTTTACCTTTTGCAAACTCCCACCTCACTCGATGTCGGCTGTTTAGTCAGTGCTCAGACAGCACAAGCCCGATAGAATTGTCAGTGTCAGATCTCACTTTAGAACTAAAATCCTAAACATGTCTTCATTTCCTGTAGCATTATCTGAGTTAAATGAGCTTCAAAGTGGAGAATAGGCTCTGCCTGGGGCTATGTGGGGAGCTCAAGGCCCTGAAAGTGGACATTATCTTCTAATGTCCCCCTAGAGCTGGTCATCTTCCCTGGTGCAGCATTTTTGCATCCAGGGCAGGGGCTGACCCACCCAACTCAGGGCAGAATCCCGCTGGACACTGGAAACCTCCTTTGATTGTTGGCATTGGCAGTGTCCACACATCCACTGCCCCTGTGGCCAGGAGAGGCCGAGAGGGCCGGGCAGCTGCAGGGATGGGCCCCGTGCATCGCAGGTGCCCTTGGGTTATGTGAAGGCACCTTTTCAGGGAGGCTCAGTTTCATGGTGGGAATCTTGGAGTAAGTAGCCATACTCAAGGCTCTCTAGCCTGAGTGTGGACTCAGGGCAGATCATGTTAATTATCCTGGGAATGTGGGTGGTAGCAGACAGTGGAGAGATTATTTTGGAATGAGAATAGTAACATTATCAAAATACATTTCCAATTCAAAAATGAGAATTACATACAAACTGATAGGATCATGCGGATTTTCTTTTTAAGTCTCTTTACAAAGTATAATTTTGTAACAGTTTTTTTTTTTTGAGACACAATTCCCATACCAACTAAAGCATGAAGGTTACTGACAGTTTGTAATGGTAATGCAACCATTACCAATTTAGAACATTCCCATCATCCTCAGACAAAGCCACATACTGCTAGCCACATCCACCCCCGGTTCCCCCACTACCTCCCACCCTTGGGGAGCATCAGCCTACTTTCCACCTCTATTGGTTTGCCTGCCCTGAACACTTCATAGATGGAATCACGCGGTATGTGTCTCTTGTGCCTGGGACTGGTTTCTTTCTTGCAAGGGTCATCCACATTGTAGCCTGTCAGCACTTCTTTCTTTCCTATGGCCAAGCAATATTCCATTGCACGGCTATACTGCATTTTCTTTAGCCACTCATCAACTGGTGGACATGGGGTTGTTTCCACTTTTTGGCTGTTATGCTCCGAACATTCGCGTGTACGTTTTTGTGCGGATAAGGGTTTTCATTTCTCTTGGGTATACACACCTGGCAGTGGAATTGTTGAGTCATATGTTGACTCTATGTTTAACTTGTTAAGAGTTGTGAAAAAAATAACAAATGGTGGCACAGTGGCTCAGCAGGCAGAGTTCTCTCCTGCCATGCTGGAGATCAAGGTTCGATTCCCGGTGCCTGCCCATGAAAAAAAAATAGTGGGAATTTTTCCCAAGAAAATATTAGGAAGGACTGACAGTAGGAGATCCAGCCTGGGACGGAAAGGTCCCTGTTCCCAGCAAACCGCCTTCAGCAGATAATATGGATATCAAGGGTTTAGTAACAAAACATATTTCCTAGACAGCTCTTAGAAGACACAGTTACAAGTAAACTTTCAAGTAGTTCCAATTTTCTTCTTACTCATACAATAGACAGTTTTCTATCCATGTAAATGATATTTTAGAGAAAAATGGGCAGATCTCAGTAGTGTTAAGGAGAAATTGTATAATTCCATCGCCTGTAGTCCAATATGTCTAATATGATAGCCCCTAGTCATATATGGTTTTTAAAATAAAAGAAAAGAAATTAACTTAATGATCAATTCCTCATTTGTACTAACCATATTTTAAGTCTTCAAAAGCCACGTGTGATAGCCTACTGGTCAGTGCAGGCCTTAGACCATTTCCTCGCCACAGAAAGTGCCCCCATCAGGGCTGCACTAAAGCAGTGGCGCTCAGCTGGCGGTGCTGATACTCCCCAGAGGACATCTGGGTCATTTAGGTGTTTACAATGGAAGGGAGAGGGTGCTACTGGCATCGGGTGGGCAGAGGCCAGGGTTGCTGCTAAATAAATACCCTAAAATGCACAGACCAACCCCCACAGCAAAGCATCCACCGGTCCAAAACACCAATCCTGCAGGGTGAGCATTAGCAACACTCCCCGATCAGATGAATGACTCCAAGGCCATTGCCGCTCCTGTTTGATGTCTCCAATTACCTATCTCACAATTAATGGGGTCATTAAACACTTAAGGCTAGCATTAATTTCCCTCCTCTCTCTTTTTTTTTAATTCTCTCATTCTGCATAAATTCAGTTTGCAAATGATCCCATCTTGTTAAATAGAGTATGCTTTCTGTTTACAAACAGAACAAATGGCCTGGAAGATGTTTGGCAGCTGTCTTTGTTCACTGGGGCTTAGCAGGAATCGGCTGAGCAGACGGAAGCGCTAGCTGTGTGAGGCAGGGCAGCTTGAGAGGCAAAGAGTCCATTCCTGCACTACCAAAGAACTTGATGATTTTGAGAGGAACTCATTTAAAATGGTTTGAAGTTGCATAGGT
This sequence comes from Myrmecophaga tridactyla, assembly GCA_004026745.1. NCBI lineage: Eukaryota > Metazoa > Chordata > Mammalia > Pilosa > Myrmecophagidae > Myrmecophaga > Myrmecophaga tridactyla. Next base: position 16,311 of record PVIY010031034.1, on the reverse strand, counting down.
GAAGTTCAATACAATTCTACTGAATTGAGGAAAAGTGTTTAAATGAATTCATTTTAGCTTTAGCATATTTTTCTTTCCACTTGTCATCACTTGGTAATCACTAAGAAAAAGAGAGTAGATGGGAGTAAATGATATGAGATGCAAACACGAAGAACTATAAGAGAAGCTATCAAATATTCTAAGGAAAGACACAAAGTTGAAAGGAAGGGATCCTTCTGGCTGGGGGGGATCTGGAAATTTTCAAGGAAGCAGCAGCATTTTTAGTTTCCATTTCACTCATCCATTATTGTTTGCTGAGTGCCTCCTTTGAGCTAGGTTTATCATCTTAGGGGCTAAGGGGAGGAGTAGACATAATCCCTCTGCTTGGGGAATTTCATTTCCTGGGTCTGAGTCAGCCAGCCAGCAATGATTTAACATACCTTCTGTGCGCCAGGCACACAGATGGCAGGCAAGCATGAGTCAGCGGGGAGGGACGTGGTACCGCTAACAACCAGCTACATTCTGATCACACTGAGTCCCTCTTCCCAGGCACAGCCGTCTGGCTGACCTCATTTGAAAGGACAAGACCAAAGGGCACTCACTCACCCCGGGCAGTAATTAGTCATAATACTGAATCTGACACCAGCCATCGGGCAACATGTCCTGATTACCTAGTGGGTGAGGAGGTTTAACTCTGGCCTTCTCCAGGACCCGGTGATGACTTGTCACGGAGATGCCCCTGACCGTAACACCACCGAGGGAGTCTTCTGAGAGTCTGACACACACTCTCTGTCTGTGAATCCAGTAGCTTTGCCACCTGGGAGGTTATTCAGGAATATGGTCACCACACAGTCCACTCTGTTATGGGAAATCCAGAGTGATGCTGGTTTTAATCAACCCTCAGATCATTTAAAATCACGAAACACTTCAAACATCCCCTCAGTGCAGAAAACAGCATTTAACTCACAGCTAGGTGTGCTTGTCATAGTATCTAGGCAGAATATAACATTTCAATTTTGGGCACTTCAGCTCTACCTCTGTCGCTCTGTCATTTTATCTGTGTGAAGAATGAAATAACATATTAAAGATATAGCTAAAAGCCCTTTTTTATGCTCCCTGCTCTGCTTCTCCTTAAGGCTTCCTTCCTCCCAGAGGAAACCAATATCTGGAAGTTCATTGAACTGACATTCTAATTTTCATTCATTTAATTTTTTTCTCCATGCAGGTATTCACGTACAAACAATACAGACTATTGTTTCAAATTTACACAAATGTACAGGTTCTGCATATCCTTTCACCATGTGCTTTTGTAGTTCAAAGTTACATTTTCAGGATTTGTGGATATATGTGAATTCAGTTCATTCATCGCAACTGCTGAACAGGGGTCCTGAAAGATCAAGCCACGTGACTCCACTGCGGGACAGGCCTTTTCCACTTTCATGTTTCAAAGCATTTATTCAACCTTGTCTGTATTTCAGGATTTCTTCCATATTTTTTTATGTCTTTGCTTTTGCTTTTTTAATGCTTGATCAGTCTTACTAGAGGCATGCCTACTTTATTAGTTTTTTCAACGATATACATCTATTGTTTTTTTTCTATTTCATTCATAGCTGGTTTTTTATTACTTTTGAATGTCCAAGAGTTCCATCTTTATTTTTGAAAGCTTTGTTGAGATATAATTTATTTATAATAAAGTTCACCAATTTTAAGTGTACAATTCCATGAGTTTGGGTAAATGTCATATAGTAGTGCAACTGCCAGCAAGATCAAGACATTTTCTATGGCCACAAAGAGTTCTTTGTGCCCTTCTACAGTCAGTCCTCTCCTTCCCATGCCTGGATTCTGGCAGCCACTGATCTGATTTCTGTTATTGCATTCTGTGTTTGCCTTTTCTAAACTTTCATATAAATATAAGCAAAAGTATGCAATAACTTATGTATGGCTTTTTAATTTAGGATTTTACTTTTGAGATATATCCATGTTGTAACATGTACCAGTAGTTTGTTTCTTTTTAATGCTGAATAGCCTCCCATTGTGCCGTAGTTCACCCATTCACCACTTGATGGTTACATGGGTTATTTACAGTCTTTGCCTATTTTGTATAAACCTGCTTTGACAGTCACATAAAAGTCTCTGTGTGGACATACGTATTCATTTCTCTTGTGTAAATACATAGAGGTGAAATTGCTTCGTCAGGTGGCAAGTATAGGTTTACCTTTATAATAATTACTAAATTTTCTTCCTAAGTGGCTATGTAATATTTATTCCCACCAGCAGGGGATGAGACCCCCAGTTGTTCTATATCCTTGCTAACACTTGATTATAGACTCTCGTTTTTTTTTTTAATTAAAAAATTTTTTTTTAAACATAACATACAATCATGAACATTCTTACCATATGATCATTCCATTCTTGGTATATAAACAATAAATCACAATACCATCACATAGTTTTATATTCATCACCACAATCACCTCTCAGAACATTTGCATCAATCCAAAAAAAGAAATAAAAAGAAAAAAATTCGTACCGACCATACCCCTCTCCCTCCCCTCCCCAATCAATAGCATTTCAATCTGTTTAGTTCAATCTACTAAATTTATTTTAACATTTCCCCCCTATTATTTATTTATTTTTAAGCCATATGTTTTACTCGTCTGTCAATAAGGTAGATAAAAGAAGCATCAGACACAAGGTTTTCACAATCACATAGTCACTCTGTGAAAGCTATATCATTACACAATCATCTTCAAGAAACATGGCTACTGGAACACAGCTCTACATTTTCAGGCACTTCCCACCAGCCTCTCCATTATACCTTAACTAAAAAGGGGATATCTATTTAATGCTTAAGAATAACCTCCAGGATAACCTCTCGACTCTGTTTGGAATCTCTCAGCCATTGACACTTTATTTTGTCTCCTTTCGCTCTTCCCCCTTTTTGGTTGAGAAGGTTTTCTCGATCCCTTGATGCTGAGTCCCAGTTCATTCTAGGATTTCTGTCCCACATTGCCAGGAAGGTCCACACACCTGGGAGTCATGTCCCACATAGGGGGGAGGGGGACAGTGAGTCTGCTTGTTGTTTGGCTGAGAGAGAGAGGCCACATCTGAGCAACAAAAGAGGTTCTCTGGGGGTGACTCTTAGGCCTAATTTTAAGTAGGCTTGACCTAACCTTTGTGGGGTTAAGTTTCATATGAATAAACCCCAACCCAAGATTGAGGGCTCAGCCTTTTGCTTTGGTTGTCCCCATAGTGTGTGAGAATATCAGTAATTCTCCACTTGGGGAAGTTGAATTTTCCCCCTTTCTTGCCATTCCCCCAAGGGGACTTTGCAAATACTTTTTTATTCACTGTTCAAATCACTCTGGGATTTATGAGGGCATCATTCTGGACAAACCTACAAAATCTCATGCCCTACTCAAGGTTCCATGTACTTATGGTGTTCAATTAAGCTGTCCACATAAGTTATATTAGGAAATGCACTAGTCAAAATATAAATTTTGTACCAAATAAACATTTTTTGCTTTAGTCTCACACATAAGCTTAAGTTTTTAAATATGAATTACCATCTATTTTCAATACCCTGCCATATTGACATTCCTTTGTTCTTCCTCATGCAAAAACATTTTTAAATTTGTACATTTAGTCACTATCATTATACGCTCTAGGCATCCCTAGATTATACCATCTCAGTCTTTATCGTTTATCTTTCCTTCTGATTTCATTTGTGCCCTAGCCCTCCCCCCTCTATCATTCTCACATTCAGCTTCATTCAGTTTTCTAACATTATTGTATTACAGTTAGGTTGTATTTGCTTTCCATTTCTGAATTTTCACAATCAAACTGCTGGTTTTTAAATTCCAGGCATTCTGGTGGCTGTGTGAGGCATTTGGTTGTGATTCTTGTTGTATTCTACTTTATCTTGTTAATTTGGTAAAATAGATTTTTTAAATTCCTCAAGGCACTGCTTTTGCTTTATCTCATACATTTTGAAGTGCCACCTTTTAATTTCCACTTAGTCAAAAACATTTTCTAATTCCTCTTCTGATTTCTCCTCTAACCCATTGCTTGTTAAGAAATCTGTATTTAATCTCCTAATACTTAGCACATTTCTAAATATGTTTGCTTGTGATTTCTATTGTGATCATAGCACGTACTTTGTATGACTTGAATTCTTTTAAACTTATTGAGGCATTTTAGGGTCTAGAATATGGTCTATCTCTGGTAAATTTTCCGTGTGCATTTGAAAAGATTGTGTATGCTTGTGTGGCTGGATGGATTTTCACTAAATGTTTGTTAGGTAGCAAACTAATTCTAAAGTTTACATCAAAAGGCACGCAACTCAGAAGAGAGAACAGAACTGCAGAAGAACAAAATCAGAGCATTGGCACTACCCGACTTCAAGACTTATTATAAAGCTACAGAATCATCAGCATGATATTGGCAAAAGAAGAGACAAATATATCAATGTAACATAATAGAGAGCCCAGAAATAGATCTGCACAAACACAGTCAGCTGATCTTTGACAAAGGAGTGAAGGATTCAGTGGCGAAAGGACAGTCTTTTCAGTAACGTTGCTGGACTGGACATCCACATCCGAAAAAAATGGATGTAGACATTAACTTTATACGTTCCACAAAAATTAACTCAAAATGGATCATTGTCCTAAATGCAAAACTATAAAAATTTCCAGGAGAAAATCTAGCCAAACTTAGACTTTGCAATGAGTTTTTAGATAGAATATGAAAAGCACAATCCATGAAAGAACAAGTTGCTAAGTTGTACTTTATTAAAATTAAAACCATCTCTGGGAAGGACTTGGGTAAGAAACGAAAAGACAAGGTACAGAGCTGGGATGGAACATTTGTAAAAAACATATCTGATAACGGACTTGCATCCAAAATATAAAAAATAAACAAAACACTCAAAATGCAACCCCAAAATCATATAATTCAATTTTTAAAAAAAGGCAAAAGATCTGAAAAGACACTTCACCAAAGAAGATATATAGATGACAAATAAATATATTAAAAGATGCTCAACATCACGGCATCATGGATTTGCAAGTTCAAACAGCAATGAAAAAGCACCACACACCTATAAGGATGGCTAAAACATAAAGCACTGACAACACCAAATGCTCATGAGGATATGGACAAAGACACTAATTCATTCCTGATAGGAGTGCAAAATGGTACAGCCACTTCGGAAGACATGTTGGCAGTTTTTTAGCAAGCAAACACTATATAAACCAGAAATCATGCTCCTAGGTATTTCCTCATATGAGTTGAAAACTTCTGTCTATACAAAAACCTGCACACAAATATGCATAGTGGTTTTATTTATAATTGCCCAAAGTTGGAAGCAACCAAAGATGCCCTTGAAAAGGTGAATGGATAAGCAAACTGTTGTAAATCCATACAATGGAGTGTTGTCTGGTGATGAAAAGAAATGAGCTATCAAGCTCCAAAATGACAGGAAGTAAACTAATGTGCATATTGCTAAGAGAAAGAAGTCAGTCTGAAAGATCAGTTGCTGCACGATTACAACTATATGACATTCTGCAAAAGGCAAAACTACTGAGACAATTAAAAAAATCAGTGGGTGCTAGGGGTTAGAGAAGACTGAATAGGCGGAGCACACAACATTTTTTTGGACAGTGAAACTATTTTGTATGACACTATGCAGGCGGATGTATGAAAATTACGCACTTGTCAAAACCCATACAACTGTACAAGCCTAAATGTAATGTAGTTATTAATGACTAAAATCCATGTTGGGTCCTCAGTTGCAACAAATGTACCAGAGCAAGGCAAAATGTTAATAATAGGGAAACTGCAGGCAAGGGAAGAGAGGGTATATGGCAACTCTGTAATTTCTGCTCAGTTTTTCTATAAAACTAAAACTGCTCTAAAAATTAAAATCTATTAATTGAAATTTAAAAACTTTAAAAATATCAATTAGGTCAAGTTGATTGACAATATGAGTCAGGTCTTCCATATCTTCACTGATTTTCTTTTAACTTATTCTATCACTGTTAAAATTTCCACCTTCTTTTTTATCTCCACCATGATGAAGTTTAAATGGGATTTTGGAGACAAAAATGGGATGTTTGCCGCCTTGCTACTCGTGTCCTATGTTCTGTTTGTTTTGTTTCTTCTTCCCCCTCTCTTCCTGCCTTCTTTTGGATGAACCGATTATTTCTTATGATTCCATTATTATCTCTGTTATTGGGTACACAGTGCTCCCTTCCAATCACAGGGCTCGGCGTGCTGCACCCCACTATCTGGATAATCCATGTAGAATTTTTTGGCCCCTACCTTTATACCAGAGAAGAAGCCTGAATGTTTTCATTTTCTTTTTCTTTTCTGGGGTGTTTATAGTACTTTATTGCAAAATCTGTGTTAAGTACTTGGTCATAGGCTATATGTCATTAAGTAAAAATACTGTAAGTAAAAGAAATTTAAAAATACAAAAAAAAATAAGAAAAATTTAAAAATGATGGAAACAAATTTGAGGAGAATACTATTAAACATATTGCATGTATAAAAAAAGACATTAGAAAAACAACCTCTGGAAGTCCCTACCTGTCCTCAGCACTAGCCTATGGCCCATCCTGTGTGCACTTCCGCGTGTTGTCTGCAGTCACTGCAAAACTCCCAAGTTTCCATTTCATTTCTTAGGCCAAAATGTAAAATGTAATATATCGAAACTGCGATAGGGAAAGCCACGAGGTGGCAGGGATAACTCTACACTACTGTTTGCCCTAGAGTTTACAATATACATTTTAAATTAATCACAGTCTACCTTCCAATAAAAATATACCATTTCACGTGCAGCATAAGAAATTTAAAGCTGTACATTTCACTTCCCCTTCCTGTCCTCTTGGCCATCCATGTCATATACTGTAGTCCCAATATGGTATACACCCAGCAAAACTGCTTTTTTTGTTGTTTGTTTTAAACAATTACCTTTTAAAGAGATGTATTAAATGAGAATATTTTCTTTAATTGTTATTCACATACTAATAATTTCCAGTAGTTTTTGCCATTTCTCTATGTAGACCCCAAATTTCCAACTTGTATAATTTTGTTTCTGCTGCAGAACTAGCTTCAGTATTTCCTGCAGTGCAGCTCTGTACTTGATGCATTCCCTCAGAGCTTCGCTATGAAAGTGTATGTTTGCAGACAGTGTGACAGTGGCTCAGTGGCAGAATTTTCACCTGCCATGCTGGAGACCTGGGTTCAAGTCCCAGTGACTGCCCGTGCAAAAAAAAAAGGAGAAGTGTCTATGTTTTGCTATTGTTTTTGAAAAGCAGAAATTCTTTTGCTTTGTATAAATTCTTAGTTGGACATTTCAGTTCTTTCAATATGTCATTCCTTTGTCTCACGGCCTGAAAGATTTCTGGTAAGTTGTTTTCCTTCCCTTCCTTCCTCCTTCCCTTCCTTTCCTTCTCTCTTCCCTTCCTTCTCCCTTCCCTTCTTTCTTGCTTTCTTTGAAGATTTTTCTCTTTATCATTTAGCACCAATTTGATATGATGTGTCCTGATGTGATTTTCTTCAGATTTTTCTTGTTTGGGGTTCATTAACTTCCTGGATCTGAAGTTTCAAATTTGAAAAATTTCAGCCACTATTTCTTCAAATATTTTTTGCTCACTGATACTCTTCATTTTTTTCCCATCTGTTTTCTCTCTGCTTTAATTCTGGGTGGTTTCTGTTGCTGTGTCTCCAAGCTCACTAATCTTTTGTTCTGCAGCGTTTCATCTGCTGTTAATTGCTTTTCGTGTATTTCCCCTTGATATTGCAGTTTTTATTCTTTGCATGCTTCCTGCTATCTTTCTCTCACTGGTCTTATTTTTATTATTCTGACATGCCTGCTTCCTCCGCCTCTGCCTGGCCTACCTCTTACCCTTAAAGTTTCCGGTCAGGGCCACCCGCACCCTGACCTTGCAGGTTCTCCACCTCCCCCGCGAGGAGAACCTGGCACACCTGTCGTGTGGGCGAGGCACGCGTGATCGACCATCTGCAGCCTCACAAAGCACAGCTTTAAGAGAGGGTCCCCGTCTGGCGCACCTTGCGTCCCCTGGGGCCTTGCCTGCATCCAGGTCCATACGCAATCACTCCGTATTTGCTAAGTGGAAGCAGGAAACAACAAATTGGAGAGTAGATGTCAAGGCCGGCGAGGGGGCTGAGGTTGCACTGCCCGGGCCCCTCATGTCGTGCTGGCAGGCGACAGGAGACTCCCCGAGCAGGAGTCGAGACACGCTCCTCACCGCAAAGCAGAGGCGAGGGTGGCGGCTGCGGTGCGTCCTGGGGGCGCGCGCGCGTCTGGGATCCCCCAGGGAGGACCGCCACCCGGGAAATCCCCTCTCCCGCGCAAAGCTCCAGGCTGACCTGGGAAAGAGCCGGAGGGACCCCCGGGGCGGCTTTCCCGCAGAGGGGCGCGCTGGACCGGAGCTGCGGATGCGCGCTGGCTGTCCATCCCACTGCGCTCGGCCAGGACAAGGGCGACTGTCCCCCCGTGGCCGCCCTGGCGCACGTGAGGACGCCCGGTGAGCGCCCCTGTGGCCAGCAAGGGGGAAGCCGTTCACGAGGAAGGGTGCACAGGTGCAGTGCGTTTTCTAGAACATTCTAGCCCCAAAGACTTAAAATAAAGATTTGATGCTTAAAGGAATAAGGTCTCGGAATCTAGAAAGTCAAGTGATGTGGAACTAAAACGTTGATAGTGGTGAGATTTAAAGTAATGATATTTTTCCAGATTTGGTATGCATCCATTTTACTAAAAACCTTATTTTTCAAAATACTTACTAGACGCTAATGCGTCTTTTTTGGCTGGTTACTGCTATACCTCAAATGACTTTTTTAAAATTATTTTTTACACTTTATCCACTTACCTTTACATTTCTAGAAGGTGCCTGAGAATAGCATTTAAGGTAAGTGCTCTCTGTTTCATCATCCATAATGTTTCCCACAATAGTGAGTACCTCTGTACCTAAAGCTATTGGGGTAAGAGATGCGCTGCCTCCAACATGCAGATACCAACAATATATATATTATTTTTCACAGCTCAGTTTCTGACTTCTAAAAGAACTCTGCCAAGCAAAGAGCACAGTAAATTTCACTTGGCAATTTAGGTTCTAATATAAATACATTTAGAAAAAGGGTTTACTTTTCTAGCAGACTGTCTTATTTCTCCTTTTGTTTCCCTGCTACTCTCTAACTCACACAACTCATAGGAAATAGCAGCAGCTTTTTAGTTTTCACTTGAGAAATTCACCAATTTTATAAATCCTGCTTCTGAACGAATGCGCTCACCTACTCTATGCTCTACTGTTATTACTAGGACACTGCCTCCTCTGCTCGCAGCCACAGTAATTTCTACAAGAGAAATGATGGGGGTGGTAGGGGGGAGTGGGGAAGGGGAACATCAGAGCAAAGGACATAAATAGTTTTAATTGATTTTCAATTGCCCCACTTGACACTTCTACCTCAAGTGCATGACAGTGTCTGTTTCCCACGTCCTCATTAATACTTGCTATTATTTTTCTAAATGGTCAGATGTAATGGTATCTGAAGTGGAAAAGACATCTTCCTTCAACAAATGATAGAGCGATTCCTCAGAGGCACAGACACTTCGAGTGAGGCAGTCAGTAGCCAAGTCTGTACCGCCTCCTGCTGGCATCTCGAAGTCAGACAAGACCGAAATCCAAGAGGATTCATCCAAGAGGATGAATGAGTCATCCAAGCTAGTTTATTTAGGGCTAAGATTCTAGAAAGGGTGGGCAGAAACTTAGAAACTAGAGGGAAAGTATTCTTGCCCATAAGTACAGCACGTGACATAATGCCCATGATGCGTTTAGAGTGATTATTCAATCAAACGATACGAGGAAATTAATGTTTAAATGGCAGGCTCTGAAGAGGAGGCATGCAGCTGCTTCCTGAATGACCGTGTCCTTTATGTATTTCATGTCTGTATTTAAGATCTGTTTTCCTACAAGACAATGAACATACGAAGGTAAAAAGAGATTTAGCTGGCTTGCCCAGTGCTGCACTACAGTTTTCTGAGGTCATTGTTTCACTGCCCTGTAAACAGGACTTTACAGTAGTCATGTACTCAGCTTGTTAGACTTACTTTAGTGAGGCAGATTCATTTGTACTTTACTGAACAAACTTATTGTCCCTACTGTGTGTGAAACACTGTGCTACCAATTGGGTGAAGAAAAAGGAAGGGAAAGAGCCCCATCGCTGCCCTAAAAGGGATTGAAAATCCATTTCTATTTTCCAGAGTTCCATTCTCTGTCCTGTGCATATGTTCTTGGGTAACCTCAGCTACTCTCAGGACTGCAAATATCACCTGCACTGAAATCCATCTGTTCATTTAATCTTTCACTTAAAGATTTACTGAAGACACACAACAGGCTCAGTACTGTGCCTCTGTCCTTCTGACACTTGATGTGGTAGGAGAAACAGACATTGAATAATCACAGAAGCAATGTACATTTTCATATTATGGTAAGTGCTATCACAGAAAAAATTCAGGTTACAATGTGAAATAGAACTAAGGTCAGCAACTTTTAAACTTTTTTGCTCTCATATCCACTAAACATGTCATATTTAAAAATAGAAGGCTGTAATTTTTGGTTTAATATTGTCATTTAAAAATAACATGACTACTTCACTTTAGAATGTATCCAGTGAAATATGAAACACTTTGATACCTACCATCATCCGTGAAGGACAATGGGAGAGTGAGATGGTGATGCTGGCATAGGTGCTTACTCGGAATTTCCACATAAAAACAGAGCCACGGCTAACAAAACCAAGCACCCACGGACAATATTTACAACAAAACTAGTTGGGAAGTTATCCTCACAGACCTGAAATGATAAGCAGGTGGAGACCAGCAGCTGCAAGGCCGATGCGGTATCTGCACCTGTGCAGAGGAGGGAGCAGCAGCCGTGTGGGGCAGGGCAGGGCAGGGCACACCTGGGAACAGAAGAAACCCCAGAGAGCCAACAGGCATTCACTGGGGAGCAGGCCCGCCTTCAGAGGCGCAGGTGGACCGCAAGTCTGGGCCAGGACAAGGCAGCCCACCACAGATCCCGGGGGCCCGAGCACGGTCCGCACTGCCCAGCCAGGGCCTGCTCGCAGGTCAGTTCCTCACTGAGGAGACGCCATGGGCACTGCAATCAAAAGTCAGCGGGAGCCAAAGGACAGGTGGTGAATAAAAGGCGACGTGGAAACGGAGCTACAAAATCTGAGAAAGCCACCTGAGGCTGAATGGAAAATGAATGGAACAGAAGAGGGAACTCTATGAATTTCAAAAAAACAAAAAATAAATACAATGAAATAAAATACAGAATATATAACACAATATTATGCAGTATGCTGTTACGTTATATTTCCTAGCTCTGTTTACTGAAGAGGCCTAGAGACAATGACCAATTCAGCAGCAATTATTATCCCCGGCATCCCAAAGGTAGTTTGGGAGTGCCATTTCCCATAAAAAAAAAAAAAAAAAGAAAGGTGAACTTCTCAGAGAAATGGCTGACTCCAAGTCTGAGGTAGGAAGTGTCCCAGATGAATCTGGAACAGGTTGTCATATCAGACAGCAGGGAAGGCATCAAAGACAACTAGGATGAGGTCACAAACCACTCAAAAACCAGCTTAAAGAGGCTCCCACTGGGCAGAGATTGGACACTAATGATAATAATAGTGAGTCGACACCCATTACAGATGTGTAATCCATGACAGTTAAAAATACATATAACTGGTTGCTTTTGGAAGATGATAGAGAACCAATTTATTTCTTAAAAAATGGTAAATAAAGAGAGACAATAAAGCATTTAATTTGCCTTTTTTATACAAATGGTTCTACTGGAAAACCAAATAATAGTTGAAGGGAAATAGTTATTCCAGCTGAAACATGAAAAGGCAATGAGAGATTAGTATCACCCTTTTGCAACCCCCAGTGAATGAATGGACCCAGGCACTGGCTTCGATGGTGACTGACATCACAAAACAAGACCAACAAAAGAGATCAGGTTCCTCAGATGAAAGCACAAACCACTCTTAGTCTTACCAGTCTTAGTCTTATGTTTATCACCTAAACAGAAGGGATTCAACCCAACCCTGGTCGGGCCTCTGGATCCAGGGCAATGTGCAGGTAAACAGAGACAGAGAAACATGTTGACCTGAGAGAAGGCTGTGCAATCAGCAAAATCCAGATTGCGCGCAGGCATACAAATCAAATTTCCCAAATTCTTCAACATATATATATACTGAAAAGCAAAGGAAGGGATGAAGGGGAAACCTGTAGATTAAACGAGATTTAAAAGACAGCAAATAAAAAATGAGCAGGACTAAAATAAAGTGTGCAATGATCCATGCACTTGGGGGATACAGCAAAAAGGCAAAGAAGTGCCTTTAAAAATCAGGATCATGATCATTTTGGGGGGAATGGAGAAGATTGTGATTAGAATGGGACACATAGAAGGGCTTCAGGGATGGCTGCTAAAGTCTATTTCTTGACCTAGACGAGTTTGCCACGGCTGCTATAACAAATACCACACAATGGCTTCAACAATGGAAATTTATTAGTTCACAGTTTGGAGGCTAAAAGCCCATGGGCCATGCTTTCTCCCAGGGTTGGCCGCATTTTGTAGATGGTTATCCTCTCTCACAGGGTGATGCCTCTCTCTTCTCTGGCTTCTTTTGGCTTCGGGCTTCTGCTCCCTGTGTCTGGATTTCCTCCCTTTATAAGGTCTCTAGTCATACTATGAAGACCCAGCCTGATTCCATTTGGCCACATCCCAACTAATAACAACATCTTCCAAAGGTCTTATCTACGTGCAGTGTAGAATTCTCACCTACCATACGGGAGACCCAGGTTCGATTCCCAGTCCATGCACTTCCCCAAAAATTAACAAATAAGCAAAACAAACAAACAAAAATTCAACAAATGGTGCTGCAATAATGGGATACTCACATGGAAAAATAATAAAATGTGACCCCGCCATACAGCATAGAAAAAAAAGAAGTCCTACGTACAAATGGGCTCACACCCACAGAAATGCAGACTAAGGTCTGAACGTGTCTTAGGGGACAGGATTTGAACACCCAACAGTAGGGATTACAAGAATATTTACTTTATGATAATTCATTTAGTTATCCTTTTGTTTTCAGTGGTTTTACATGTTAGTGGTTCTTACAATAAAACAGTTTTAAAATGAGCAGCCTCCTTTTAGCAAGTGTACATTTTATATTGTTCTTTTTCAAATTTGTGTTTCCCTCAACAAATTTTACCCTAAAGTAATGTATTTTTATTCTTGAAAGTCTTTTATCACATAAATCAGAAAGCCTTTTATCACATAAATCAGAAAGATGTATATACAGTGAAATTTAAAAACCCTTATTCCCTGCAAATATAAGCATCTAAGTGACAAAAATCCCTTTTCAATTGAATAATCATCACAATAACTACATGCAATTGTAGTTTTTAATAATGATTATGATACTAACAGTTACCACTTACATAGCACCTGAAATGGGCCAAGTGCTATTCTCTGCATTTCCCAACAATGCATTAAGTATTATATTATCTCCATTAAAAAAAATGAAGGTTCTAAGGGCCAGAGACATTAGGTAACTTACTCCAAGCCACTGAACACTGGGGCAAATTGGAATCTGAACACTGGTATCTCTTTGTTACAGAAACATTTTTTAATAGAAACTTTTATTAGAGGTTACTAGAGATGGATAGGAGTCATGTTTTATTTAAATTAGTATTTTTTGAAACAATTATAAATTACCAAAATTATAAATTACTAGAGTGAGTAACTTCCCAGGTGATGGAGAAGAAAAACGGAATGTGTGGTGGAAGTGAAAAATTAAATCAATTCAAAAGAAAGCACTAATGGGGAAACCTGGAAAAAAATAATAAAAACAGAAAATATAAAATTAAATTGTAGGGATGAATCACAAAATATCAAAAATCACAATCAATTCGATGGTCCAATGTAAATGCAAGCTTCTAAGACTGAGTAAAAAAATAACATGGAGGAAAGTAACAAAAAATGAGTAAACAAATGAGCTACAGGCTAGTGCCAACTGACATACTTTTCGAAACATAAGGAGATAAAAGTGTAAAAGGATAAAAAAAAAGATATACCGAGGCAAATACCAGCCAAATGAAAGTTGGCATGGCTAATCTATACCAGGTAAAACAGATTTTAAGGCACAAATTTCTGGATATGAAGGGTATTAATTTTGTAAAAAATGGTAAACTCATCAGAAAGTAATTCCACACCTCTATGTTCTTTATAGATTTAAAATATATAAGGAAAAATTGTCAGACGTATAAGACGTTGACAAAAACCACAACTTTCTGTAACTACTAAAGCTGACAGAAACTCAATAAGGCCATGGAACACCAGAACACAATGAACAGAACTGATCTAATGGACATATACAAAACATTGCACCCAATCTATTTTTTTCTGGGACAAATGCCACATATTTTCCAAATGATCAGGAAGGGTATTAAAGCTGGTGTCAATACATGTTAAATAATTAGTATTTATAGAAACCACATTCTCTGAGTACAAAGTGATTAATGCAATCAAGCTAGAAATAAATATCCAAAAAATGACAGAGGACACTACATAGGTGGAAATTTAAAAAATTTGCTTTGAATCATCAATGACAAAAAAAAAAAACACGAAAAAAACTCGACGGGAATTGGAAAAACTTCTATCTGAATGGTAAGGAAATTATGCCATAGAAACTTGAGGGATACAACTAAAGATGTACCTAAAGGGAAATTCATAGCTTAAGCACATTTATTAGGAAGCCAGACAGGTTAAAAATAAACAAGGTAAACACTCATCTTAAGAAGCTGAAAATAAATAATAGGAAAAACTCAAAGAAAGAAAGAATAGATGTAAGGAAAGAAATAGGAAATACAGAACAATTACAACAAGAAAATCAACAGAGAAGATTAACAAACACAAAAGGTGCTTCTTGGGGAAGATTAATAATTTGGATGGACTTCTGGAAAGACTTTTCAAGGAAAAAGAGAAGAAATAAATAAAAATACAGAAGAAAGGAGAGAATGATAATAGATTTTAAAATGATATGCTTGCATTATTAAAACTTTGTATTAATAAATTTGAAAAGCGAGGAGATGTGGATAGCTAGCAAAACATAAAATGACAAAATTGATGCCAGAAAAACAAATTTAACCAGATCTGGGAGCATGAAAGAATTAAAATGGCAATCAAAGATTTCAACTCCCCTAAACTATTCATGCTCAGATGACTTTATAGTTGAATTCCAAAAGTTTCAAGGAACGGTTCATTCCTTTGGTAGGTAAATTGCTCTAGAATATAGGAAATAGTGAAAGCTGCACAGCTCATTTTATGCAGTTAGTGTAATTTTTAAAATGAACTCTTTTCTTTTTCTTTTGAAGTAATTTCAAAGTTACAGAAAAGTTATCAGAGTAGAAAGAACATCACCCACCAAAAACATGAGCCTAAGTTGCCGACATGACACGCAACCATCCCCACACCTGTGCCGTTCCTCAACTATCAGGGCGAGGAAGCTGACAGCAGCACCCAGCACGCAGCGAGGCGAGCTTCTCCCAGAGAGTTAGTTTCAGGTTATATACATGCTATTAGAATAAGGTTAAAAACAAAAGAAACTGTCGGATTGCGCAACACAGTGACCTTTAATGAAAACTAGGGACTACTGTTAATAGCACAAACCATAATAATATTCTTCCATCAATTGTAACAAATATACCACGCCGCCCACCGCCCCACCAGGCTTCGTCCCTCGGGAAGGCGGGATCGCGCGAGACTGGAGACCGTCCGCCCCTGTGGAACTTCCTTCTGCGCACGCGCCCCCAGCTTCAGCACACGCGCCCCCACTTCTGCGCACGCGTCCGCAGCTTCAGCGCACGCGCCCCCCGCTTCTGCGCACGCGCCCCCCGCTTCTGCGCGTTCTGTTCACGCTTTGAGGGAGCGTGAGCAGCCCTCGAGTTGTCCGCCGTTTTAGGCCCTGGCCGCGTTCTCGGCGGTTCAGGTAGAACTGCCGCCGGCGCAGAGGGCTCTCGGTAAGTCCGAGCTCTACCCCTGTCCGCCCTGAGCAATGTTGGTTTTCCATGTTGCGTCTCCTGTGGTGACTGTGGTCCCAGAAGAGTAGGGCCCGGCCCTTTTGCAGACTGTGGTGGATCCTGTCAGCAACTCCCAGTCGTGCGGACCCCGTAATGGTGCCTCTTGCTCAGCCGAGCCTCGGTGCCCAGGGGGACCCCTGCTCAGCCGAGCCTCGGTG
>PVIY010031033.1:7500-30350 GCA_004026745.1 Myrmecophaga tridactyla | reverse complement strand
ATATGTTCTACAACTAATTGTGGTGTTGTGCTTTTAAATTTATAGCTTTTTTGTATATATGTTATTTTTCACAAAGAAAAAGAAGGGGAAGAAGTCAATTGTGATGATAAAAAAAATATTTAAGCCCTCTAGCCTCCCATATTCTGGAATAGCTAGAACGACAAGTCTGAGAGGATCATATAGTAGCCCATGACAAACTGTGGGATCTGTCCTGTAACCACTTGTTGAAGAGTGCTTTCAAAACTACTGATTTTTTATTTCTTTACTATGAATATATGTTATACTATACAATAAAAAAAGTTAAAAAAGAAGAGTCTTCCCGAGGGCCATCAGAGGGAGCACTGGCCTGCAGACACCTTGATTTAAGACAGCCTCCAGATTTGTGAGAGGATACATTTCTACGGTTTTAAACCACCCAGTTTCTGGTACTTTGCTATGGAAACTGATACAATGCTTAAATGAAATAGGCTGCTTCGTATTTATTATTAGGAATTAATATGGGTTGGGTTTAAGAGAAAACGCAAAAACACTAAGGTCCTCAGATTTGCCTAAATACATAAAAATTCTTATGAATTTTCAAGATTTCATGTTTTCATATTGAAATACTAATATTAAATCTACTGTAAAGTTTGGAAAGCACTGCACGTTTTTGTTGCAAACTACATCTGAATTCAGATTATTTCTGGAGGTGAAGTAAAGTCACAGTTTCTTTATGAAGGGTAATCACACTACATGAGTTCATGAATAAGCCAAAGGGAAAATACATAAACCAAGTAAAAAAGAATTTTTAAAGCTGTCCCGAGCAGACTTCACAGTTTAATGTATGGGACACTGCTGGATTTGAATTAACTTGCGAGGAAAAACTTGATTGTTCCATCCCTCCTGTATCATCGTCCTTTTTTACAGTGCAGTTATCTCCCCCAAAAGTGACTGTAAAAGCCTCGTTGGGTAATTCCATACTTATTCTTCCTCACTTACTTCCATATCACATTTCTTTTGCAAATAGCAACAACAACAACAAAAAGTCTTTGCTCTCTTAGTTTCAGTGGAGAACTAAAAAAAGATATCTTTTCATTTTATTTGCAGCTAGTGAGCTGACATCATTTGTATTTTTGCTGAGGATGCTTGAAGAGAGCTTTTTCTTCCACAGATTTCCTAGCACCAAGCTGCTGATATGCCCCAAACCTTATTTTATTATAAGGATCAAGCTCTGCAGAGAGGGGTCCCCTTTTCTTCATTCATTCATGCATATGTATGAAGGAAGTATCAGGTGCTGTCCTGGGTGCTGGACATAAAACAATGAGTGAGACACAAGCCTTAATGTCCCAGTGAGAGAGAACTGTATGTAAACAGTCAATTAATGATAGGAATAGGGAAATATCCACTGCCATGGGAACACACAGGAGAGACACCAGCTTTGACATCAGGGTGGGCTTCATTTAGGAAATGATATCTAAATTGGCACTTTGAAGAACAAGAAAAACAATCCAGGCTCCTAGTGAAAGTATGAGAAGGGAGAGGAGAGGTGAAAAAAGGGTAAGTGGCATAGATAATATGTATTAAGGACTTCTGACCTTGACTGAAGACAATAGGGAGACAGATAAGTTTGAGAGATGAAAAACATCACATAAGTTATTTTACTACAGATTTATTTTGTCACTAAAAACTGTGACTTTAAAACAGCTCTTTTTTCCCTAAGTTGTACATATCTGTGATTCATTCTCTTTTTCCATTTCTTTCCTTATCCTATTCTTCTTGCAGAGAATATAGAACTTTATGTGCAATGATAGAAAATGAGCAAGCAAGGAGTTCTTTAAAAATGTTTTTTGGGTAATATAAGTGATATACAACATTTTAGTTCTTTCATTTCAACAATTATTGCATCTCTGTACCCAGAAAATGAGGGAAGGGAGGACACACATATTTTGGAGGAATAAGTGATAATTCAAGAAGGCTAAATTCCAGAATATACTGAGATTTGTAAAATATGTCATAGAAAACAAAGAAACACTTTCAGTTTTGGAAGGCATACTTAGGATTCTTGGTTCAGTGTTTTAATATTGACAGATGACAAAAAGAAAGCAGAGCCACTCAATTTTTATTTTGCTTTTATCTTCTATGTCAAGCAGAAGGATTGATTGGTGAGGGAAGAGCAAATATTGGGATGAGAGAATTGAAGACCAAGACAATGGGGAGAACAGGAAGCCTTATTCTAAATGTTTAAGCTCTCTGCAAGCTGTTGTTAGAGGTCTGGGAGGAACAACGGAGAAAACAGGAATAGTTCTGCATGATGGCGAAACTATGTTATCTTAACTTTCTACAAAGAAAGGGAATGGATGCCCCAAAACATACCCAGTAGTTAGCAACTCTGTTTATGTATCTCTCGTCCCACCCACCCCTGTGAAGTTATGAACTCAGGAGCTGAATTGCAAGTCTCTGGATTTCTTAAAAATCTTCACAAGTCATTTTGATACAAAGCCCAAACTGAAACTCTGCTGTTAATCTTTGAGCTTAATGTCCACTTGAAGCAAAATTTTAAAACATGTTATTCTCCTTGTTTGAAACACCAGTCTGTGAGCACGTAAAGAAGGAATGATTGATTGGTAGGTGTCAACCTGGGTTCATGAAAAGCAAACCATTCCAGAAAATTTTCATTTTCATTTTAAATTGGGAAAAATTTGTATATTGACATCTTCCAAGAGCTATTCTGTGGAACATTAATTCTACCAGATATCAATAACTATTGTAAGAACAAAAGAAGATACTATGTTAAATAAGTTTTGGAAGGTCTGATTTTAACAAAGTTAAACTGATCTATGTTTTAGGCATACTTAGAGTCTTAGAGTCCGTAACAAGATAATGTGTATTAGCTCTCCAAGAGGGGCTTAATTTAAAGTCTTTCCCAAACACTTTTATCGTGGACGCCTTCTTTCTGGCCCATCTGTTAGATCGAACGTTTCTTGGAACATCTACTACAAAGAGATTACTTGGTTAAACCAGTGCATTTGACAAAATGTTTCATGTATCTTTGAAGGAAATGCAGAGGAATGGTGGCTGTTAATTGAACACATAATTTTATGCCCAATGAAATGACAGTACTTTAATAGTGTTGATTAGTTAACATCAACCTGGAGAAAGAACTCTGCTATTCATTCACTCATCCATTCAATCATTTATTCAAAAGGTATTTATTCAATATCTGATATTTACCAAGCACAATAGTCTCGATGCTGTTGCTTTTAATAGTTTCATCAACAATTTGGATGAGTTGTACATGTTATGCCTGTCAAGCCATAGCAAATGGCTCAGAACCGGAAGATATAGAGAATATGTTGGATGTTGAATGATAAGGTTATGATGCAAAATCACTGCCTCTGACTATAATCATGGGCAGAATATGAAATGATGAAATCCAATGGAAAAAACAACTGTACAAACCTCAGGAGTGTGAAAGAGTCAGAAGTTTTATTGACTACAACTTTAATATGAGTTAACAAAAAATATTAACACAGCTTTAGGATGCATCAAGGAAAATATAAAAATAAGTTTAGAGTCCCAGTGAAATATTTAATGCCAAAATTAGACCAGAAGTAGCATGTTTAGGATTGCCACCCTTAAAAAGGAGACATCATTAAACCAGAATTCACGAAGAGAAGAACATTCAAGATGACCTGAATCCCAAAAAAAACTAGCGTGGCAAGAATGAATAATATTATAATTAAGGAAAAAAAAAGAAAGAGAGAATGGGAGTTCATGACCACTATGTTTTAATTAAATAAAGGGACTAATCCATATACTAGTGGAAATTTGTAATGGTGATTAATAGATTTAATACGGGGTTTATGGGCTCAACACAGAAAGAACTTAGTAAGGAAGAACTTGGTAATTACTAACCTATCCAAAATTTAGTAAGCTGCCTCTTCACTAAAGGTATTTAAGTAGAAGCTGATGACCACTTTCCAAGAGTGGTATAAAATGTTACACTTTATTTTTTCAGTAGTATCATCTGTAATAAGAAACATTTGAACTAGAAAACTATTTCTTAAGGTTCCTTTCAGCAATGTAATTTTGGTCCTATCAATGTTAATGAGGGATTTCTTCATCTGTGATCTGGATATCATACTTTCCCACCTCATTCATTCATTCACAAGCCCTTATCGAGCACTTACTGTGTACAAGGCACCTTACTAAGCACTGGGCATCATAAAAGAAGAAGACATGACTCATGCAGTTGTTATTCTATAATGGAGACATATTTTAAAAAGTGGTAGAGCTCAGAAGAAGGAGGCTTTTTTATCAATCATTTTGTTGAAGAATTGATTAACGTAAAAAGGTTAGGAAAGGCTTTTTAGAGGAGAAGGCATTTGCACTGGACCTTGAATTAATCAATATTACATGCTTTCTAAAACTTGACATAAAGTTGTTTTTTAATGCCAATTAAGGTTCTTAATGTTCCATAAAACCTGGCACTTCAATTCCTAACATTATTTGTCTATCTCTCTAATATCTTCTACCTCTTTCTTCCTGAGCTCTTTCTTTCCATGTTTTCCTGCCTGCCTTTGACAAATCTGACAGATTTGCCTTTTTCCCCCTTTCCCTATCACTAGCTTCACTGCATTCCTGCAGCAGGCTCATGGCTGGCTTTCCCCACCCCCAGAATCTCATTTCCTTCTTCTCCTAGCTCCTAATTCAAGTCACTCCACTCCCAGCACCCAAACTCTTGGCCATCATAAATATCATGCCAGTTAATCCTCTTAAAATACTTCCATCTCCCCTATCTAATAGTCCATGATGGATCCTACTTTTCTCTCAAGTCAAATAAATTCCCCTTCTAGGTTTCACGCTTGATTATAACCTGGTGGCTCCTTATTTCTGCTCTTCTGCTATCCATCTTTCCCCCATCTCCTCACTGTCCCTTTCATCTACAGTATTCCTTCAAATTTATGGAATTTTGTTCATATTCCCCTTACATGGAATCCTGTTTCTGTTTCCTCCAGTCTGATTCTGCCTCACATATCCTGATCGCATGTGAAAGCCTAGTTTAAATACTATCTCCTCTAGACTGTGGTGGCATTGAGTTCAATAATACACAGCTCACTATTTAAATATCCTCTGATAGTATCATATATATTAGTTTTATCTTACCTGAATTGTAAACTCCTTAAGAACAAGAGTATTTCCTGTATCCCAAGCACAGTCTTAAGTCCATAATAGGCATAAATAGGTACTTCACAGTTGATTTTTATTTGGGGAACAACAGCAAAATAAGAAAATTCTCTATCAAATCCAGTGTTTGACTAAGCTCTCGACAAGCAGGGCAATTGTTCAGGGTAACAATCTACAAAGGCCATCAAATCAGAAAAAAACAAAAAAAACCTCTCTGAAGATGTAACAAAAAAGAAAAATACAACAAATTTTTCAGGACTCTCCTGAGTAAGACTGTTATACATAGGTGGAAGGAATACTAACAAGCCCTTCGGATACCACATGAAGCCCTCTAAAGGGCATTCTCCTCAGGGCACAGCAGGGCTACAGCACCCAGAGGAGCTACCAGCAGTCCCCCTGTCCTACCTCATCTCCTTAGCACTCAGCCTCTCCTCAAAATAAATTTTAAAAACTCTTTTTACAACCATCAGTTTATAGGGATATGATGTTTTAACCTTCCCTGAGTATCCATTTGTCACCAGCCCTCCTTAATTAAGGCCAAAGAGCGCATGAAGTGAGGTAACCACTTGCGTCTTCTCAAATCTCCCCATATAAAACTTACGCAGCGTACCAATACCTACAATTCATTGGTCAGCGTCTGCATCTATTTCTAGAAACAAGACATTGTAGAAGGAGCACCAGAGCTGGTGGCAGAGATTCTGGGTTCATGACTTGGATTCAAATCTTATTGACTAGTTCTGCCCTTGGACAACTTATTTTCCAAACCTGCTAAATGAATCCTAACTTCCTTATCTGCCAGATGGGGTGTTTGTTAGACCCAGAGTGTATACGAAAGGCCTATGTAAACCCTAAAACGATACACAAATATTAATCTGTTTATAGACAAATACAAATGGGCATGGGCATTGACTGTGGGTGGCCCTTCAGCTCTAGCTAAAAATTCCTTGTTGAAGTGATTGCTTTCGCTTTCTAGAAACAATCCTGGATTATGATTAGATAGTTTTCCTCCATTAAAGTATCTCTTATGTGATACTCATATTAGGTTGTTATAACCATTATTTACTTTTTTTTTTTTTTTTTTTTTGGCATAAGTAGGCACCAGGAATCGAACCCAGGTCTCCGGCATGGCCGGTGAGAACTGTGTCACTGAGCCACCGTGGCCCGCCCACCATTGTTTACTTTCAACCGTAATGCCTCTAACTGAAAAATATATGGTGGCATATTGACCAGTAGATAACCCTTCTTCATTATAAGTAACATCAGAGTATATCTTTCACACATTTTTGCTTTATTCAACAACTTTTGATATGGAAGACCTTCTTTTAATGTTAGGCAGAATTAATTAAGGACACCATTTTTTAATGCCACAAGGTGTTTTGCTTAAGAAAATAATACATCACTCACGAGTTCATTTTCCATGAATGCAATTATTCCTTCTTTTGCAGTTGTCATTGTTTCATATTCTTCTTTATGAGCCACTATTTTTAAAATATATATTTTAACCTACTGTGCAAATGCTAACAGCTGTTGAGCTTGTAGTCCAGGAAGGACCGTTCACATCCACAGCCAGCCAAGTTGCTAGCATCGTGACTGGAAAAGCTATTACTTTTGAGATCACCATAGTGAAAAAGCACACTCATTCAAGAAAGAAATATTCACACCCTGGGGATGAGCTCTCCAGGTTTCCAGGTAAGCCAGGATCTCATGGCTGCTTGAAATTGTGTGAAAAAAAAAATTGCAATTTCACTGCCTTTAACAAGTCTGCAGCATCTGCTTTTGGGGGCTTTGCTACTTCTTTCTACAGGTTTTACAACAGAGGGGTTAAGGTTACGAGCTTTGAAGTCAGACAAAAGTACATTCAAATCCTACCTCCAACTATTTACTTGTTGTGTGACTTTGAATATGTTACTTAAACTCTCTGCGTCTGTTTTTCACCTGTAAAATGGGGATAATACTAATTAGCTTGTAGAAACCATTTCTGTAAAAAGTCTACCATGATGTCCGGCAGATAGTAAGTGCTCAATAAACATCACCTGGTAGTGCTATTATTTTCAGCTCTTTATATGTACCTCCCTAACTTCCAGTTTTCTTTCTATAAATGACATGTTTCCATCAGCCTCTGTATAGATTGTGTTGTTTAAAGTTCTTAACAAATGTGCCTATTGAAATGTATCTTCTAGCCCATTTTTGGGCATTGTTTCCAGAAATCTAATATTGGGCCATAATTATGGAGCAAAAGTCATGGTGTTTGGGAGGCTTAAAAGAGGACAATAATCATACGAAATTGAGGAAACTCCACTGGTTATCCAGCCTAAGAGCAGAGATCTTTTAAACCCATCTAGACCTGTATTTCTCTTCTTCTTGTCTCTCAAGAGAATGATTTTACATCTCTGAACATTCTGCATTCCTTTCCCATGCTGTAATAGGTGTAGTGTTTAGGCATTTTATTATTCATCTTATCCAATAAATTGGAATGAAGATGAAAACAGGCAAAGATTTAAACCATAAAAAATAAGAATGATACCTAGATCAATCTAAACATTTTTCTAGAATGTAAACAATAAGCCAGAAGGTTTTCATGACAGCAAACCTAAAATCACTTTCCAAAGTGGAGGCTAAAGTTGAATTTATAGGCTTCCTTGCTTATATTTCCTAATTCATTGTTGATTATAGAGTATGGGTTATCATGATACCGAAGACAGACTGAAAGTGGGCAATGTGGAGAAAGGCATGGATTGTGGAATGCTTATCAAAATTTACTCCTTAGAGCTGGGCTGGAGATGTGGATTGTCTGCTTTCATGGAGCTAGTGACATCAAGAGTCAGTAAAATATCGGGCGGCTGCCGTGGCTCAGCAGGCAGAGCTCCAACCTGCCATGCTAGAGGTCTGGAGTTTGATCCCTGGTGCCTCCTGCCCATATGCAAATTAAAAAAAAAAAAGTCAGTAAAATATCCTAAAAGCATGTATATATCAGTCTTGTCTCAGTCTTCTCTATATGATCCTGCTACCCTAAGGAGGCCACGATTCATAGGACAGGTCTTAGAAGTGGTAACACTTTGGACTGACTAGCTGGATGAAAGATAAAGAGAGCAAAGAGGAACATGAGAATTTATCGTTCAACCGGTGAATAGAATCACAGATATGTAGCTTGTAAGAAGACACATGACCTGAAGAGCCACTGGCTAAATCGCTGCTCTTTTCTGTTTTTTGTTTTTTTATTTTTCCTTTTAGTTCTGATACCACACTTGAGCACTCTTCTTCTTTCCTGCTCCTTCTCCTTCTTCTCTAACTCCTCTCATATTTCCTTTTGTGATTCTGTCCCTCTTCTGTAAAGTTAGTGTCCGCTAAAGCTCATCTTCAATGTTTTCTTTCCACTGCCTTTCAAAATCAAATCTTCTCTCACTACTTCAACCCTCACCCATGCATAAAGAAGTCTCCAACAATGTCCCCTCTAAAGAACTTCATGTATCCACATCTGTCTAGTCAATTTGTCCATATAGATAAATCTAAGAAGGTGAATTTTGGTAATAAAAAAAGCATATTTAAAATTAAAGTCATTATTCTCTTCAAGCCTGACTCCACTTCTCTATTTCTGTTCTTCTAAATATTCTTTCCAAAATCCAGGCATCCCCATCAATCTCTCAATATCCTATCTGCCATGAATTGTCAGATTTTATTTTGTAATAGTTCATCACCTTTCCCCTCCTTTATTTTTATCACCATCATTCTCGTTCAGACACTCATTTCCTCCCAGGCATGTCAGGCAGTTAGTTTTCCCCTTCAGTTTCCTGCAAACTAACAAATCTTTCCAGCTATCAGTATGTAATTTCACTGTTCCAAAGTTCCATGCAAATAAGTCCTTTAAATATTCTACACACCTGATTCCATTCTTCAAGTTCAAGTTCAGACCAACATTTTTAGCAACAGAATTTGATTTTGTTTTTAAACAGAGGGCTCCTCACCACCCCCTCCAAAACACACTTTAAAAAAAAACTGACAAAGCTCTCTAATTAAAGCAAAGAAAAAATTTACAAAAACTTGAAGTTGGAGGTATCAAATGATGGCAGTGGTCTTACTAAATTCAGCCTCCAAATGTATTTGTTTCACAGCAATTAAAAAAACCTGATTCACACTGTTAAGAAGTTGCAAAAGGTGTGAGTTTTATATGAGCTCTCTTAGTAAACTCACACTGCTTTCTGAACACAGATAAAATGGCCCTAGAGGCTTTACTCCAGGCCTACCTAAGATGAGTAACCTGGTGTCACAACAACATGCAAGTGATAGCTACTGGGTTATAATGTGATGGATACAAAATTTGAGTGTGTACTTTCTGTGAGAGGTTTTTTAATGATTAAAATGTGCTTTAAAAATTAAAATTCCGGTTAGAATTTCTGAAGTGCCTATAAGTTACTCAAGAGTTTTACCGAACATGGTATGAAAACCATTCATTTAGAGAACAATATTTTCTAACCTATGACTCTTTTCTTGCCTCCAGTTAAGGAGGGCCTTTCTCAACCAATTCAACTGTACCTTTCCAATCTCACCTTTATGTAATCCCTCTGTCCTATTCCAGCTGCCTAAACAGAGTAACCAAGATCCTGCCTCTCTTGCTTGGATGCCTTAGGAACCAGCTCACTTCCCACTCCTCCAAAAAGTCTACTCTAGCCACTTCAGCTCACAGTCATCTCATTCACCTAAATTCCTATAGTATTCATTGTTGATCATATTTGTTGGACACACAGTTCAATGTGCCTAACACAAGACTATACAAATGCTAGACAGCCTAGAAGCTCTGAAAGAGAAAAAGGGAAAATGGGAGAGAATAATAATGAGAGGGAGAAAAATTGGGAGGGGTAGAGAGGAAGAGGGAAGAAGTCCTTTGTACCAGTTGTTGAGGAAAAAGAGAGTAGAGGAGGAGGTTGCAGGAACTATATGGAAATAAGGTAGTTTTAGGAATGTAACGGATTGGCAGAATAGAGATGAATACACAGTTGAACCTAGATTAGGGTCATGCATTCCAGCCCCCTACTTGGGACCTATTAAGTCCATAAGTGTACCTTAAATTATTAAAATTCTGGTCCCTTAAAAAATCATTGATCTAATAATTAAAGATTTATTATTTCACAATAATCTATTAAATTTCTCTCTTCACTTAAATAGTTATTGAAAACAAACCCTACTGAGTGAGGACCCCTCTGTTTAAAAGCAAAATCAAATTCTGTCCCTAAAAAATGTTCCTCTGAGCTTGACCCTAAAAGGTATCTTACAGTGATTTTTCCTTGACAATTTTACATTTGACTTTAATGAAGATGCTAAGATTTTTAACTGTCACATAGTATATTGTATATCAGCTTAAATTCCCTGCACAGAGCAATGAGGTCACTCCCTCTGGAAATGCTTTTTATATACTTTTCCTACAAAATATCACAGGTTAATTGCCACAGCAATCTTATAAGACAGGTTCTCTCAGGCCCATTTTACAGATGTCACTTGTCTTAGAGCATATAACCAAGTGGCAAAGTCAGGATTTAAAGCCATGGGACCCTGAAACTCCTGCATCAGAATCAGCATGGGTACTTGTTAAAGGGCAGATTACTGGTCCCCGCTATGGACCCACTGAAGAAGAATCCTTGGGAGAGTCTTTGCTTCCTACAAGCATTCCAGTCCTTTGGGGGACTTTAAAGTCTGAGACCCACTAGCTCAACTGATGATGAGTTACAAGGCATTGCCATGATTAGAAGGATAGTGGAGTGGATCTAATAATTACTAGATTTGAAGAAGCCAAGGAATTAGGAGGCAAGATGTGTGTGTGTGTGTCTTCAGCACAGAGACTTGGAAGTAAAGAATTCTGAGTCATTTGAGTTCTGCAATAAGAGGACCACACACAACCAACCAACTCTAAGCTTCCAGTACAATGTTGCTCTTTCCTCATGTGTAAAATAAAGGAATTGCCGTAGAGGATCTCTATAGTTTCTGCCCACTCACATTTCTTGATTACATGGTTCCTAGTTGCTCATCCTGCTTTCCTGGTTTGCTAATTCTGCAGGTGAATGAAGGGAAGAGGACTAGATATTAATGATTTTTTCCTTGATATTCAACCTATTCAACAATCTCCCCTAAATAGTTCCCTAGGAACAGAAGGTCCTCTCTCGCCTCCTTCAGTAGTTACCAGATAGAGAAGAAAAGTAAAATGGGAGAAAGATGATTAAAGAGGAAAAAAATAGCTAGCAAACAGATTTTACCATCTGCTATATTTCACTGTGGTGCATTTATATTTCTGCCTCTAGCTCTGAAGTCTTTGGGGAATGTGTATATTTTGGACAAATTTTATAATAAAGACTGTAAATAAATCCTAAACGCTGCTAGACCTGGAAGTAGATCATTAAACTTTTATAGAATCGACATAAGCTTGGGAACTGACAAATCTCATTTTAAATGCTGAAAATAGCAGCTTCCAAGCAAAGCACAAAGCTGATAGTATGCACTTAATCTCGATTTAGGCCTCTGGAACAATATATTTTAAAATAATCTTTAAATTCATCATCACATACTTTTTTAATAAACAACCTGTTACCAGTGTCTAGAGCATATGATTTTGAATTTTCATATAACTCATAAAAACAAAGACTATACGAGTAAATTGAGAGGATTCTCTGAAAACAGCCAAAGCAATAACTAAACTGAACTCCCAAGATATACCTAGTGTTTTATCCATGCAAACACTAACAACCCTAACCAATGGACACATTGACACCTATCACACCCCTACCCTTTCTCCCTTGAGCAAAGAATGTTCATTCTGTTCATAAGAGATCATCTCTTCCAATAAGTGTGCTATTCTTTCTTTGTGCCCTGCCCTCAGTGACACCTCATCCTGTGAAAAATGACTTACAGGTTTTTCATCTTTTGAAACCATTATCACTGACCAGCAGCCCCGGTAGAGAGAAGATGGATTGGATTATGAATCCCAACCCTTCTGCAAAACCTATTACGAAGGAAGCACACCTCACACTCCCCTTCCTTTCTCCCTGCCAGTGCTAAGTTCTTCACTGATGAGACAAAAGCTAGGTGACTTTGGTAGCATACCACAGGCAACTCTGTGTGCAAAACTAAGCCACACTTCCATATTCTGATTAAACTATCCCAACTGCTCTGCTTAGGAACTCTCCAAAATGCTTCTTGCTCTACTGCTGTCTCTTTGCTTGGGGCTGTGTCTACCAAAATCAAGCATTTGTTGGGTTGCTCAGAATCTGGGTGGTCTTGTCCTGGAGTACAAATATCCGGAGTCAGAAGTGAAGCAGTTAAAACAGCCGAAGCATGTTTACTAAGCCATTTGAAGTTGATAGCCCGCACGGCCTGGCTTTTTTCTCTATCTTCGTAAACCGCAGTGAATTGATGGAATGACCCGGACTTGATCTTCAGGGCAATATGTCTGATGGCACCGCTGGATTGATAAATTGATTCAAAACTATTACCATGGTGAAAAAGCAATAAGGTCATAAAAATTGCATCAGCTGGCTAAGTAAATCCTGGCATTTCATGACAAGTAATGCAGAAGAATCGCAAGAGGATCTGGGCATGAGGCTGAATGAGTGAGGGAGAAATGACTTTGAAGAGCTCATCATCTCCGATCTATTCTTCCTGCCAGCGATTCATGCCTTCGCATAGTGCCACTTCATTATGGGGAAATAACTGTACACTTCTAGCATATTCCTGGCCTCCCTGACAGCCCCTGGAGGACCCTTAGCTGGTTAATACCTCATCACGGGCTTCATTGAACACTTTAATCTGCACTTGTGTGATCAATAGAATCCTGGTGTAAATTAAAAGGACAATTTCATGTAATCAAGCCTGTTAATGCTCATTTTGAAAACCATTATTTGTGGAAGGCATTTAGAAGAAAATTACAAAGTGACAGGCTGATGCACTCTGAGATGAATTGAAAGCAGGCCCTTTTTGTGTGACTGTGTACCTGCTTTGGGAGCTGGGTGCGGGTGAGCATCAGCGAATGCATGGGGGGAAGGGAGGGGACATGGAGTCAGGGAAGAAGAGAGAAGCAGCTCACAGGAATGTGTGTATACCCTGCCTACTTGCTTGCCTTCATGCAGGGAAGAAGAAAATGAAATTTTCCAGTGTTCTATTTCTGTGGCAAATTCAATTACTGTGGGGACTTGTTCAAAGCGGTGTAACTTCCAAGAGGCAGAAATTGAAAACCTGGCAGCTAATGAAATGGCAAATGACTAGGAAGTTCAGACAGGGGCCGTCAGTCAGCTCAAACACCTAGAGAAAAATAGCAGCTACCCCCAGTGTTTTCCTGGAGCCACTCTCTCAAATGTCCCCTCTTTAGAAGAGATGCGATTTCCTTCCCCCAACATTTTACTCAAGCTGGAATAATATGTTAACAGCCTCAAGTGTCCATGGGTCTCTCAACCACAATGTAGAGTGATGGTGCATGAAGCAGCCTGGAATGCAAAATATAGCCAGTGTTATTTTTAAAATAAAATACATTTTGCATAGGCATATGCAATACTTACTTATCCAATGCCCACACATTTAAAAAAAAAGACTTTGCTACCTGATATGGATGAATTCATAGGTGTAGAATATGGCAGCTTGTGGATTGGAGAGATTTTTAAGAATACTGATACAAAGTCCCCATCCCCAGAGATTCTGGTCTAAAATGAAAACCAGACATTATATTTTCAGACACTCCCCAGGTGAGTCTAATTCTAAAAGTTTATGAGAATTACTGATATACAGAATGTTTTGTGGGCATAAATGTACCAAGTTTTTGCCCTAGGTAATCATAATTATTCATTTAAGATTTTTGGCATCACTGGACCTTGAATACCAGTGATGTGAGCCAGATAGTATTAGGTCCCAGCAATGCCAGTGATATGAAATTATAAGATCCAAGAAAAACGGTTTGTAAGCATGACAAACTGAAACCTAATTGAAAGCACTTACCCAGAGCTGGCCAATGCTGTGGCATCACTCATCCCATCTGGAGAGTATGAAAATTCAATGTTTTGTTCTATTCCCTCCTCGATGTCCATCATAACACTCCAGAAAAGAAAATCATTTCCATTTTTCATGTGACAAGCATTTCCAGTCAACTCTTATTAAGCTGATCTTGGTTTATTCAAACTAAGATGCACTTCAGACGGCCATTCTCTGGGCAACTAAATTTCCTATAGCTCTTTAATAAAATTGTCAGGTAATCTGAGTATAGTTTATTCAAAATCTGCTTGCTGTTATTTGATTTTATCAATGCCTGTATGTCAAATAAGCATTTTAATGTATTTAGCCACAAATAATGTTTTTCCTTATCTCTCCTAAAATGCAAAATGCCATGCTCCCCTCCCCTTCTTGTTAATGATGCATCAGGGCTGACTTACTTCTTTCTGATTTGTTTTTTAGGACCCTGCCCACCACCACCACCACCCCTAACACCTTTAAATAATGCTCAAGCTGGTCTCTGAGACTTGGGTAATGTTAAACATTTTCTGGTATTAGCTAAGCACATCCATGTGCATTGGTTACTTGATAACTTATGTTCAACCATTAGTTTGGGGACTTTTATATTACTTCCCAAAACATCCCATCTTCTTAATGACTTCTAGAAATGTGAATCATCGAATGTGAGTTTTATTTTCCTTTGGACATTTTAGAAGTTAGTTACTGAAACTCTGATTTTATAAAATGTTCAAGTCCTCAATATTCAGAGAAATATCATCTTCAAATGCTTTGATAGTCCTAAAAACATCAACAGATTATTCACGCTGGCAGAGTTTCTGACAATTCATTCTCTGCATTCCTTTTAAACACAATACTGTGAGTAGGTGTGACAGCTGAAGTAACCAAGCAGGACATTTGAAATTATGCCCCCAGCTCTGCCTCACTATCTAAATATCAAATTTTGCAAAAGTTTTCAAAACTGGATAATAAGGAGAATGAAGAAGGCTAAATTACATCAATAAGACAGGTAAGGCAACTACTGCATAAATTTCTTTTTAAAGTTTTCTTATTTTGTTTAATTGATGTTTACTATGTTGGAAGTTCAGAGGAAAAGAAGGTTTGATCCCTTGGAAATCACTAGTCATAGAGTTTTAAAAAAAATTGTAGAAGGTGACAGACAGGGTAGCTAATTAATACTCCTTTTACTTTTAATTTAAAAAGATAAGTGGGTAGGGGCAGGGATGCAAAAAAAAAAAAAGATAAGCTGGATAGAGAAAGAGGAATTGAGATGACTAAGGATCTAAAACCATAGTTTCTCAAGGGGACTTTGACAGAATTGAAGCCAGATGCTCTGAGGACATGCCTATATCATGAGCTTTCTCTTTAATGTTAGCCACAAGGAAGAGAATATGCTAGGAATTTTGGGTGATGAAAACAAATGAAAGGGTCTTAATAGTGTGAAACAAAAAGAAATCTTAGTAGCCTAGCACTCTTCCTCTAGAGTTAAAGAGAGCAGAGAACTGTAGATAGAGTCATTTCAAAGAAAATTAGTGGTGCAAGGAAGAAATGGTAAATGTTTCAGTCCAAAAGCTTAAACTAAAGAACAGTATCTTTCATTCAGTTCTAAGATCCCATGTCCTCTGTCAGTGGATCTTCCTATATTATATGTTATTTCTTCTTCCAGGAACAATCTTTGACCACTACTCCTGCTCCCAGCAACCCCAAATCTTTATGTGGAAATTGTCCACTCCTACTTCAGGACTTTTCTTAGACTGAACTTCAGCACTTCCTGCAGGGAACTGTCTCTGACAGTACCCACCCCACCCCTTCTCTGAGCTCACAGGGCATCCTGGCTTGCCATGCCTAACATTCATTTCCTAGTTCTCATTGTTGCTTCACTTGTCTCCTCAGTGAGAATAAGGACAGAGTCTAATTTATATATACAACTGTAGCCCCAGCACAGTGCTTATCACAAAGCTGGGGATCAGTAAGTTTTTGGTGAATGAATGCAGTCTTCCAGAAGACAGAACATATACAGACATATATGGTCTGTGTATCTCAGAGTTCTTTGAGAGAATACTAAAGACTAAATGACTTACTCCACTTATATGCTTATATTCAATTTACCTCTCACTCAACTTAGTCACTTTCATATTTTTCTTATATATGACTTTAAAAGGCTTCCATTTAATCAAAGCAACTATTTTTAGTTTTTAAAAACACTTATGAGAAATTTGACTATGTGTTAAGTGTTTTCACACTGCAGAACCTAAAAATTGAACCTCTCCACACAAGTGCAAGGACTCACCACTCATGTAACAATTGCTCAAATTATCTAAGGGGAATTAATATCTTGCAGAGAATAGATGTGGACATGTAAACCCCAAAACAAAAAATGATTCAAGCCATGGTCTTTTCTCCCTCTTTCTATTCATAAGTTCTTATTTAGGTACCAGATACTTCAATATCGAAGAGAATCAAGTACCCATTTGGGATTTTTTTTAAATGTTTCTCTATAATAAGACTAAAATAGTATTTCCCATCATATCTTAATCCCAGAAGAGTTATTCTATATATTCTTACTCACTCATCAATATTTTATTTTGATAGCACAGAAGTTAATTAGTCTTTTAAAGCTTTAGGGAATGAGTTTTTTTTTAATTTTAAAATAAAAAATAATACACCATAAATAACCTCCAATTCACAAGTAAATTTTTCCAAAGATATATTTTCAGGTCAACAATTTGAAATTCAGAATGTATTTATCATAAGACATAAGAGTTAAGTTAAAGTTATTAATTCACATATGCCTAAAATGTTACAGAAATTATTCTACCATATTAAACAATCTTCTATTAGAAAGTATGTTTAGAACTTTATGACAAGATGCCCTTGATCAGTTTGATTCAACAGTTACTCACAAGCTCCTTCTCTCTTACCAGCCTCCACTATAGAGACTAGAAAAATGTAATACTTGCTCTATCAGCTTTCCTTCCAGCTAGGGGTCACCAGGTATGGTAGTTAGATTCAGGTGTCAACTTGGCCAAGTGAAGGTGCCTAGTTCTATTGCTATGGACATGAACCAATGGTATGTGAACCTCATTTGTTGCTGATTATATCTGCAGTCGGCTAGGAGGTGTGCCTGCTGTAATGAATGATGTTTGATTTAATTGGTTGGTGCTTAAATGAGAGAGCTCAACATAGTACAGTCAAAGCAGCTCAGCATACTTCATCTCAGCATTGGCAGTTCAGCCCAGGCCTTCGGAGATGCAGAAAGAAATCATCCCAGTGAAAGTTGTTGGAAACCAGAGGCCTGGAGAGAAGGCCAGCAGAGATCACCCTGTGCCTTCCCACGTAAGAAAGAACCTCAGTTGAAAGTTAGCTGACTTTCCTCTGAAGAACTATACATTAACTAAATAAATCTCCTTTTATTGAAAGCCAATCCATCTCTGGTATGTTGCATTCTGGCAGCTAGCAAACCAGATTTGGTACCTAAGAATTAGGGTGCTGCTGTGGTTTGCAAATATCAGATATGTTGGAATGTTTTTTTTTTGGATGGATAAGGGGAAGATTTTGGAGGAACTGAGAAGAGAATGATGGAGAAGTCCTGGAATGCTTGAAGAGACTGTTGGTGTAAACGGAACCACTGCCAATCTGGACAAAGGGGGGCACAAAAAGGACAAATTGGAGTTTGCAGAGTGAAAACCATGGAGGCTCAGATCTGAAGCCAAAAAACCTCAGCCAGGAGAGGGGACCCACCCATATACATGGAGAGGTTGAATCTCCCACCTCATTGCGGTGGAAGACTTGTGCCATCTCAGGCCTTGGAAAAGGTACAGCACGCTCCTTGGGGACTGGGGAGAGCTTGGCTGTCACCAGATGGAGGGGTTGAGTGTGTGCCCTAGAAATGGCAAAGAGCCCATTGGCCCTGATGCCTGGAGAAGGTAGAGCTGAGAAAAAAGTGGTCTCCTCAATGTCTCCTGAGGTTGATTCAGAAAGAGGCAGGCCACTGCATAGGCCCTTGGAATGGGTGGAACTGCCACTTTCTAAAGCTGTAGGATAAATGTCTTTCAGACTTTGAAATCCAGTAGTGTTTTCCCTGCAGGTTTTCCTTCCAATTTCTCCCTATGGATCCTGTGACTGTCCCTCCTTTGCATATTGGCTCCAGATAACTTGTTTTGAGATTCATAGATCCTCAGCCAGAAGAGAATTTTTGTACTTTAATATTAAGGTGATGTGTGTAGTTGTCAAGTTCACAAGGGGTGGACATGTAGTAATTAGATTCAGGTGTCAACTTGGCTAGGTGAAGGTGCCTAGTTCTATTGCTGTGGACATGAGCCAATGGCATATGAACCTCATCTGTTGCTGATTACATCTGCAGTTGGCTAAGAGGACTGCCTGCTGCAATGAATGATGTTTGATTTCATTGGCTAGTGCTTAAATGAGAGAGCTCCACATAGCACAGCCAAAGCAGCTCAGCATACTTCATCTCAGCATTGGCAGCTCAGCCCAGGCCTTTGGAGACGCAGAAAGGAATCACCGCAGGGAAAGTTGTTGGAACCCAGAGGCCTGGGAAGAAGGCCAACAGAGATCACCCTGTGCCTTCCCACGTAAGAAAGAACCTCAGTTGAAAGGTAGCTGCCTTTCCTCTGAAGAACTATATGTTAACTAAATAAATACCCTGTTATTGAAGCCAATCTGTCTCTGGTGTGTTGCATTCTGGCGGCTAGCAAATAAGAATATCAGGTGAAATGGTTCCATTCAATAATAAGTAAGCAGTAGTCTACTGGAGAACTTTTCTTCCTCATAACAGAGGAAGGGACAAAAGGAGAACTTTCCTGCCAGTTCCTTCTTCTTGTTTTGAATTCAGACATGATGCCTCCTGGAGTTATGATAACCTTCTTGTGAAACAAGCAGAGTAACAGAAACAGAAAGCAATAAGCACAAAGCCAAAAATATCCACGAGAGCAGAAGAATGGAAAGAACTTGGTTCCAAGATAACATTGGAAAGCATCCAAACCTACACCAGCAACCAAATATCCCCAAGTCTTCTTTTTAAGTGTGTCAATAACTGTATTAAAATGTCAACTACTAATCAGGTTTTCTATTACATACAACCTATGTTCTGTTACATACAACAATTCTTAAGTGAGACAAACCTCAATTTGAAATTCTGGAAACACTTTTCTCCAACTGTAGTAGAACTGTGGATTATTCATTTCCCTCTATCTTGTACATAGCAGAGGCCAAGATTCCCATTTTCTGAGCTTCCCTGAGTCTGCATCATCTAATTACTAGGGATCTTCATGTCAGTACGGTGGAGTGATAGGGATAAAAGGAGGGGAAAAAAGAGGAATTTTCACACAGGTTCCAAAGAAATTGTAGTAAAAATTTTAAAAGACTGGAGGCTTCTGTCAGTATAAAATACCTGGAGCTCAACCTACCCCACACGATACACAGAGAAAGTTTCTAAGACTACCTCATTTTCTCATCACTTTACAAGAAGTGCTCCTCTCAATTCTACCCCAATTATGTTTCTCACTTTCCTTAACCTACTCAGAAATGGAATCCAGTCTGTTTATCCTGTCTCTTGACCATGAAGCAAGTACACGGCTTTTTTGAAGTTTACTAAGAATCTATACAGCTGATACTGCAAAGGAACACATGGGGGGAAATGTTTCCCCTATTTTCCCCATTTCCAGAAATGACATAACCTTTCTGGAAGTCAAAAGGCAAAATGGATGAAAATCCTTAAAAATATGAATATTATGCTGCCAGAAATCTGTCAAGAATGTCATCCAAAATGCTGTGTACCCTTGGGAAAAACATTCAATAACGTAAGAAGAAAATGGCCTTGGCATCAGTTTATGTTAATAAAAAGTTGGAAGCAAACTACATTCCAAGAATACGAATACAATAGTAACCATATTCAAGGATACACAAGGATGCTTGTTCTCTTGTGGTAAGATGCTTCCCAGATGGCCCCCAATGACTCCTGATTCCCGGTGTTCACATGCTTGTATCATCTCCTCCCTTTGAATGTGGCTGGAGTTAGCAAATAGAATGTGACAGAGGTGAAGGGATATCACTTCTGACCTTAGGTTACAAATAGGCTTTTGTTTCTGTCTTGGGTGCCCTCTTTCCCTGTAGGGCTCATTTGGTTACTCAGAGTTAATCCAGCTGCCATGTTGTGAGATGCCTTTGGAGAGGCCGAATGACAAGGAACTGATGTCTCTGGCCAACACTCAGCAAGGACCAGAAGCTTTCCAATAGCCACATGAGTGAGCTTAGAAATGATCTTCCCAAGCGGATCCTTGAAATGACTACAACCTTGACAGACACCTTGAGACCCTAGAGCTGAGACCCTGGGCCAAGGGCACCCAGCTAAGCCACCCCAGATTCCTGAGCCCCAGAGGCCTGAGTGAAATGCTTGCCATTTTAAGTCATCAAGCTCTGTGATAATTTGTGTTGCAATAAATAACAATTATACTTGTTAATTATAACAAGAGAAAATTAAAAACAAAACTAAACGTCCAGCAATGGATAAATAGTTACATAATAGTGCATTAATTCAGTGAATATTAGGCAGCCATTAAACATCAAATTTTGAAGAATTTTCAATGATAAGGAAATGCTAGTCACATGAATGAGGAGAAAGTTGAAGAGCTTATGTGGTTAAAACTAAGGGGAGAAGTACCAGGAAATGTTTCTTTTCTTTCTTAACTTTTAAAA
Source organism: Myrmecophaga tridactyla (assembly GCA_004026745.1). NCBI lineage: Eukaryota > Metazoa > Chordata > Mammalia > Pilosa > Myrmecophagidae > Myrmecophaga > Myrmecophaga tridactyla. Next base: position 9,494 of record PVIY010031033.1, on the reverse strand, counting down.
TATTTTTGAAGTCTTCTAAAACTAGATCTATTATTTTTACAATAAACAGAAATCATCTCTCTTAACTTTCTTGCTTAAGCTCTTCAAGAAAAGATAAGGGTCTCCACAGAAAGAAAATGGTGAGTTTCTCAGAATCAGAAAAAGTAACAGGAGGTAACACTGAAGCTATGCTTGAGAAACAAGGTGGGACTTCGGGGGTAAGGAGAGAAGGTGGAAGTGTGGTTGAGGGCTCCACTACCAAGTCCTCCCCACAATCTGTGGGTATCAGTATGAGGAGGGAACTGGAAGAGAAAGAAATAGTAAGGAGAGAAGAGAGGCAAGAAATGTCCAGTACCTCCCCAAGATTGAGAACCACTATCTAAGCCACCCATGCCCTCTCACCACATGGCCATAGTGAATAGCTTATATGCAAGTACGTAGTTCTTACTTCGGAACAATCTACACATGTACCAGCACATTCTGAAAGATAAAGATGGATTTTGGTCTGATTGCACGTCAACTTCGGCAAGCTGAATGAGATGACATGTCCTCTGAGTTAAAAAAAAAAAACAACCCAGACCCGGAATGATGACAGCTCCATTCCCAAGCAGTATAACACCTGATGTCATTTTTAGCATTGTGCTTTTCTTCCCTCTCACTCAAAATCCTGATATATGTTGAGAGAGTCAGACCCTTTTTTCTTTCCTTTCATTGAGATCCTTTGGTTTGTTTAGCCGAGCGTTTCATTTCCCTTTACAATATTTTAACCTTGACGAGACAGCTGCTAAGGGGCTGCCTGGAGTGACACCCAGTGGTGATAATGAGACTTGACTGTGGCTCTTTGCTTCCCAAGGACAGCTAACTCAAGGAGTCTTTCCCATGAATGCCTCCCTTAAAATTCTCTTTTAGAACCTCTTTTATATTTCCTATAAGCAATAATTTCATCCCCAAAAGGTATCCTATTTTTAGCCTTAAATCATTTTGTTCTGTTCAAGGATCTTTATTAATCTGATCAAGCATCTACGGTATAGAAGCTCCTAGAGAAAACCTATTATTAGCAGAGTCAAGGTCTTTAACAAAAGACCAAAGTGGAGGACATCTTCTACTTGAAACAATAGTATAGAATGTCTTCCATACTGACATGCTCTCAGCTCAGCCTTATTGCAGAAGCGTCTTTACTTATGAATTTTGATAGTAACACTCGAGAGGAACAGCGTGTCAGCTCTACCCACCACCAACAGATGGTGATAATAATCGCTCAGTACCTCTGAGCATGCTTTGGGTAGGTAAAAGAATTATCAGGGACGTAGAGAAAGAGCCAAAGCAACTTGTGACATAAAATCTAGTAACCAACATTTATATTCCAAGGCCTGTAATAAATATTTTGGAAAGATCCTTTCACCATTCTCTCATTTTCCAATATCTTTCCAGTAACCCTCACTGGGTTTCCTCCTTTAAGGGTTAAATTCACATTCAGTTTTCCAGATACTATCTCCACAGTGCCTAATCTCATGCTGGCTGTGAAAGCAAAGAATTATTTCCATCACTGAAAGAAATAAGGAGAGCCAAATCATTAAGTACTGTCAGAAATGAGGAGGTAGAACAGTTATAAATGAGAAACTACTTTGTGGGGTAAATACCTTTACCTTTCTGTAAGGCAGAGGTATTTCCAAAGCAGAAATGATAGGCCCTGTACTAAGAATATTCCAAAATGGAATTGTGAGATAAACTTTTGCCAGATGTGTTATTGTATAAGTTAGCCATTTTTGCAATGCCACAGCTTGGATGGGGTTTCATGTTCTTTTCTGATCGGAATTCTTAATATAAATGGAGTAGAAGCCTCCTGAGGAGAACCAGCCAAGACATCAACTTAATGTTCCCAGAGCCCGATGTTAATTGAGATTAAAGCACCCACTTGAGAAAGGGCAGCGCTGAAAGCCAGTATTTTCAGAAAGGGAGAGTGTTACAAGCTTCGGCCTCAGAGCTGGTTTTGGGTCCCCATCCACCACTTACTA
>PVIY010031033.1:0-2500 GCA_004026745.1 Myrmecophaga tridactyla | reverse complement strand
TCCCTCCCCCACCCATTGTGAAAGTTCTGCTGTCATTATTATAAACACTAAGCAACTAAATGAAACCAAAGTATCAAAACAAGGGTGCGGGCGGGCCACGGTGGCTCAGCAGGCAGGAATGCTTGCCTGCGATGCCAGAGGACCTGGGTTCGATTCCTGGTGCTTGCCCAGGTTAAAAAAAAACAAGGGTGATCCACTCATTATTAACTAATGGCAAAAACAAATCATATTTATGTTCGTGAACTATTGATCTACATCAATTTACTTAATTTGCAAATATAAGAGATATACCTAATGCAGTATGTAATTAAGACATGAAGAGAGGATTGAACAGGAAAGGTAACTTAATCAAAGTCTTCATTAGAATCTTAGTCATTGTCTAAGGAGTCTTTGAACACTTTTGAACACTTTGAACACAGTTTATTGAGAAGGAAAGTTTTCTCTTTTCCTTTGCAGATCCACCGAAAAAGATGGACAACTGAAATCCTACTTCATATGCAACAAGTGATACACATACTCGTTGATGAGTTTCTTCTTTTTTGTTGAATTCCATTAGTCTTAATTCCTTCTGATTGGGTACAAGAGCAAAAAACCCACACCTAACCCAAAGAGCCATGAGGTAAGATGGCTTTCTACTAAAATACATTTGTTATTTTGAAGAAAAATTAATTTACCTAATTATGATTCATACTCATGTATATTTCTGAAATTAATTTTTGACGCACAGTGATATCACAGACACACACGCACAACTATAAAAAAAGAACCTCAAAATGTGGCTTATTGACTGCTATTAGGGCATAACAAATGGATTTATTCTAAAGAATTGGTGAAAATGTCTACTTTCTATGATATCTCATTTTTTTTCATAATCTTAAATATAGAAAACATAGGTAAGCACCATTATCTTCCTGTTTCTTTTGAGCTGTTATATTTGAATTTCAAGAACTCTAATTTAGTTAGAGTTTTTGCAGTCAGTTCCTTTGTTACTGACAATTTTGAACTGAAATTATGTAAGGACTGTATTAGTCAGGATTCTACAGAGAAGCAGAGCCAGCTGGAGATGTGAGGGCTTTGCGAGTGTATGTGTGTGAGTTTTTGAATTTTTAAAGATATGTTATATGAATTTGTTCACATGACCATGAGTTTGGCAATTTCAAATTCTGTAAACCAGACTTTAAGCTGGGAACTTTCAAGAAGGAAGGTTAAGTGATGATGACTTCCCCAGTTGAAGCTGGTTGGCTGAAGTACAGATAGAAATTCTTTTTTCTGACTACTGAAATCATCAGTTCTTCCTTAAAGCCTTCAGCTGATTGGATGAGACTCCTCTCATCGGGGAAGGCACTCTCTCTTGTTGATCGTAGAGCTAATCAGCCACAGATTGAATAATTACTTAAATTCACCAAATGCTCTCACAGCAATAATCAGGCTAGTGCTTCTTTGAATGGACACCATAAAAACTGTACACCACAACTAGCCAAGTTGACACATGAAATTAACCATACCCCTTGTCAACTTGGAACCCATACACATCTCCTTAAGCCATACTTAACTCTAAATAGAGACAGTAATATAGTCATATGTTTTCCCAACATAATTCAGCTGCTCTGCATACAATGGAAAACACACTAACCCTTTTCCCAGAAGAGAATGCAAGTCCTTGGGCAATATTCACTCTTAAGCTTGATATACTATAACTTAAATACAATGACATAAAGTTAATACAATTTTAACATAAGGAAACAAACAGATAATTGTTTTATTATATATACAAATAAAGTAATAACAAAACAAGGGAAAGATAATCGTAACCATTACAGTTCTCATATCTACAACTGGTCACATGGTCATTGCACATACTTATAACTACCTTTTCTCACTACCCATTCCATATTCCCTTTATCCTCAGCAAGAACCTCAGCTGGTTGGGGTCCTTGCCTGGCAGGGTGACCCGAACTTCATTTCTGAAAGGTCTGGGCCATTAGTAGTCCTACAGTTTGGGGTGGTTGCAGTTTTCCACTGATTTTAATCACAGGACATGGTAGTACTAAGAAACATTCTAAAGAATCTCCTATATGTCAAGCAAACTCTTCTTTTACCTCCATTGTGGAGTAGTAGTCCTATTTACTCTTGACATTCTGGGTTGATCACCCTGGTCAGTACAGTAATCTCCTTCTTTGCCTGTTGTCATGGTTAGGGACACGTGTCAACTTGCCAAGTTGTGGTACCTATTTATCTGATTGGGCAAGTGCTAGCCTGTCTGTTGCAATGAGGACATTTCATAGGATTAGGTCATGATCGCGTCAGCTGCATCCACAGCTGATTCCATTTGTAATCAGCCAAAGGGGAGTGTCTTCTGCAATTAGTGATGCTAAATCTAATCATGGGAAGCCTTTTAAGGAGAACTCAGAGGAGACAGGTCCCATTCCTGCTTCGGCTGGTGAGCCTCTCCTGTGGAGTTCATCCAGACCCTCCATCGGAGTCGTCGGCTTCGCAGCCT
>PVIY010031032.1:20348-30486 GCA_004026745.1 Myrmecophaga tridactyla | reverse complement strand
AGTCTGGGCAGAAAGGGACTGAGGAAAAATATGGGAGATATTAAACTTCCCCACCTGGGGGATTCCTGACATTTTCTTAAGCATTAGGAACTACCACTTTAATAAGCCCAGACCTCAATCTTGAGGCTTGCCCTTATGAAATTTATTTCTGCAAAGGAGAAGATATGCGTACTTAAAATTATGCCTAAGAGCCACCCCCAGAGAACCTCTTTTGCTGGTCCAATGTGGCTTCTCTCCCTAAGCCAACTCTGCATATAAACTCACTACTCTCTCCCCTACATAAGACATGACTTCCAGGGATGAGACTGGCCCTGGCATTGACATTTTGACCAAAAAAGGGAAGAGAAATGAAACAAAATAAAGTTTCAGAGACTATAAGATTTCAAATAGAGTCGAGAGGTCATTCTGGAGGTTATTTTTATGCATCACATAGATATTCGTTTTTGGTTTCTAGTGTATCAAAATAGCTAGAAGGGGGTGGGCCACAGTGGTTCAGCAGGTAGAGTTCTCTCCTGCCATGCTAGAGACCTGGGTTCGATCCCTGGTACCTGCCCATGCAAAAAAATAGGTAAAATAGCTAGAAAGAAATACCTAAAACTTTTTAACTGTAATCCAGGAGCCTGGATTCTTCAAGATGATTGTATGATTATACAGTTTTTATGGTGTGATCATGTGATTGTGAAAACCTTGTGACTGAAATCCCCTTTATTCTGTGTGTGTGTGTGTGTGTGTGTGTGTGTGTGTGTGTGTATATATCAATAATATTGCATCTTTAAAAGTACAATACAAGATCTGTAAAGAGAAATATTTTAGGTTAGGGGAAAAAAAAAACAAGTATGAACCTAGAATACATTTCATAAAGGAAGTTGAATTCCTGAAGGACAGATACACAGATAACTGCGCAGTAGTTTAGAGCATGGGCTTAGGAGTTTAATCCCCAAGGATTCAAACTCTACCAGTATCTCTCTAAGATACAGTTCTCTTATCTTAAAATGAATATTAACAACAACAACATTTATTGAACTCTTACTATATTTCAGGCCCTAGTCAAAGTGCTCTTTGCATTTTAATTTATAGATAAATCCTATATAAATACAGTAGATTACACAAAATAATGTATTTTAAAGTGCTTAGCATAGTGCTTGTGTTCAGTAAATGGTAATAACTATTTCAACTTTTGTTCATAAAAAACTAAACTGACCATCAATAAGCCTTTGGAATGAAAAGACCTGAAAGAAAAAAAACTAAAATAAATGATGCCACTTTGTTCTCTCCCTACTTCTCTTCCATCCAGGACAGGAAACAACCTTGATGTGAGGAAGGAAGTAGATTTTGTTCCGTCTCTTTACATATAATTATGGTAAGAAGAGAGGATTATGGGATATCGTGACCTTCCAATTTCTTTTGGCACAGTTATGAATCAGCTCATCCATCACTTCCTCCCACAGCGCTCATCTCATGCTTACTGTGCCATTTTCTTAGTTTCTAACCCACAAGAATAGTGAATGCCACAAAGTACTTCAAATACCTGGCTACTGTCCCTTGCAGAAGGCTTCAGTACTAACTTAAACTTCACCTTTCACAGACGACACATTCAACTTACCTTGGCAATATCTCAGCACCTCCTGAATGCAATGATCCTTGGAAATGGCAGATGTCTATTTAAGAACTTAAGCTTAATTTGAGTCTGAGAGCTTTTAATCTATTGATAGTAACTAAGTTTCAGTACCTCTGCAGATAATAAAACCAGGCTTCTCCTTGTGATTTAAGTCTAGTTCAACCACAACTTGAATTCAAGAAAGATGTAATTCAAGAGTGACTATGAAGCCATTTTTCAAGAAATATTTCTCTATTTGGGGGAGAAATATTTAGGATGGAATAGAGAAGAAAGACTTGCTTCAGACTGAGAGTGGATATTTTCAACCCCTACCTAATATATGAGTAGGGAAAAATAAATAAGAAAATAGAATAACTCCTGCCCCCCCAAAAAAAAATCAATAGAAAAAGTATTATTATTCAAGCATAATTTCCCTGACAGAAAAAAACAGGTATGTTTTGGAACGAGTTATCTCTTTATGAGGTTTTTAAAATTACTTAAGATTATTAATTGCTTAGGATGTTTTCAGTTGAAGCATTCTGTTGGAAGACAGAGAGAAGATATTTCAAAATTCCTTTAAATCCCAACATGGTATGGTAATTAAAATACTTTTCTACCATAAAACTGTATGGTTTTTAGAAACACAGGTAAACACATAGCCATTATTTAATACACTGACTCCCAACACATTTAAAAGCTGAATAATCAATCTATATAGTTAGAGTAAAATGGATTACCTATTCATCTAGGTTGAGCAACACTTCTTTGAAAAGCAGAAAAACATTAAATAAAAATAATATAATGTAATATAACATAACATAAATGTAACCTAATATAATAAAAATATGCCATCTTCCTTTGCGGCTGTTTGGAAGCAATGACTAAAGGGTTAGTCAAGGACTAAGAGTGTCAACTTTGGAGGCTGCTGCTGCTTGAAATAGGCAGAAGACTATAAGGTAAATGTGGGAAGGATGCTGGTGGGTGCAATTTAGGTGTGGAAGAGTTGATTAAAATTAAGAACTCGGTGGTGCAAGAGTAGTTCAGTGGTAGAATTCTTGCCTGCCATGTGGGAGACCCTAATTCAATTCCCAGTCCATGCACTTCCCAAAAAACAAACTAACAAGAAAAACAAAAAGACAAACACAAATTCAACAAATAGTGCTACAATAACGGAACACTCCCATGGAAAAATAATGAAATTTGACCCTGCCATACAGCAAAAAAAAAAAAAAAAAATTAAGAACTAAATTTACGGGCCAAAAGGGTGGTATAAGATGTTCCAGCATGCTGTATCATGCAGAATCTTTGAAAAATGATCCAAAAACTGGCGCCATCTTCCTCAAAACTATGGAAAACAATTAAAGTGCTTCAGTACCTGAGTGCTGAATCAAATCAGAAAACACAACTTTAAACATGGTAGGAGAAGCTCCAGGCACATTTCTTGGCTTCTCCCATACCCTTTTGGTGGTGTCGAATACAGCCAGCATGCACATCATGGGTCACTGGCCCTATTCCAAAGGGAGTATAGTCACCCTTATGTGCATAATGGTGTATCTTTCTGTCAGTGCCAATCTGTGGGGTGGCAGCCTGAAAGACTAAACCAGGAATCTCAATTCTAGCTCTTTATCCCAGAAATTAACATGCAAGCAAAAGCAGCTTGCAGACAACTAAAGCAGCGTAAGAAAGAAATAAGTCAAAGTGGCATGGGCAAAGGATTCCTTGCTTTAAATCATAAAATGCAGCACCCTGGAAGAGAAGAAAGTCTATTTCATAAAGACTAGAGAGTGCATTGGAATTCCTATAAATTAGTAAATACAAACCCAGAACAAGATATAGACTCAGAAAAGATAGAGAGGATCCTGCACTTCACATTACCCTCAGGCTGATCTTGAAATGAGAACTAAACTCTGAAGGAGTACACCAGCCAGGGCAGAGCTAATTTGCAAGGACTGTGGAAGGTGATTTCTGCATTGCTTTCTTTGTTTTTGTTAGCTCCTTGCACTCAATGAAATTTGTCACATCACTAGCTGGATGCAAACTTAAGGAACAGAGAGTTCAGGAACTAAATCCCACACTGAACACTTTAAAATATTAAAATGTACAGGGTATAGCAAAACATTACAAGACAATAACGAATCAGGAAATGAGGGCCAATTCAAAGGAACAAGAGAAAAATCCAGAAATCATCAACAGAAAAGACCAGACTTTGGACATAACAGACCAATGCTTCTTTTTTTAAACTAGAGAAGTAGGTTTGCAGAAAAATCATGAATAAAATACAGAATTCTCATATACCACCCCTGTGCTGGTTTGAAATGATGTATGTACCCTAGAAAAGCCATGTTTTAATCCTAATCCCATTTTGTAAAGGCAGCCATTTCTTCTAATCCCTATTCAGCATTGTATGTTTGAAACTGTAATTAGATCATCTCCCTGGAGATGTGATATAATCGAGAGTGGTTGTTAAACTGGATTAGGTGACGACATATCTCCACCCATTCGGTAGGTCTTGATTAGTTTCTGAAGTCCTATAAATGAGGAAACATTTTGGAGAATGAGTGGTTCAGAGAGAGCAGAGCAGAATGACATAGCCATGAGAAGCAGAATCCACCAGCCAGCGACCTCTGGAAATGAAGAAGGAAAATACCTCCCGGGGAGCTTTGTGAAGGGAAGCCAGGAGAGAAAGTTAGCAGATGATGCCGTGTTTGCCACACACCTTTCCAGATGAGAGAGAAATCCTGACCCTGTTCACCATGTACCTTCTCACTTGAGAGAGATACCTTGAACTTCATTGGCCTCTCTCCCTGGATGGCTTTGATTGCACATTTCAATAGACTGGTTAACTGGGACATTTGCTTGGCCTCAGAACTGTAAACTAGCAACTTTTTAAATTCACCTTTTTAAAAGCCATTCCGTTTTGGTACATTGCATTCTGGCAGCTAAAGAACAACCCCCCATTATTATCACACTGCATTAGTGTGGAACATTTATTACAACTGGTGAAAGAACAATTTATTATAATTTATTTATTTATTACAACTGGTGAAAGAACAATATTACAACTGGTGAAAGAATGACACTATTCACTATAATCCACGATTTGGGTTCAATATTTGTATTGGACAACCTATGGATTTTTGTTTTAATGTTGATTCCAGTGACATATATACAACTGAAAATTTCCCCTTTCAACCACATACAAATATATAATTCAGTGCTGTTAATTACATTCACAATGTTATGCTAGCATCACCACAATACATACTAAAATTATCCATCATTCTAAATAGAAACTCTGTACAATTTAAGTATTACCTCTCCATTCCCTCCCCCACCTCAGCCCATGGTATGCTTTATTTTAATTTATGAAACTAAAATGAGCTTATTCTAATTACTTCAGATACTGAGATTATACAACATTTGTCCTTTTGTGTCTGGCTTATTTCATTCACATGATTTATTCAAGGTTTATCTAGGTTGTTATATGTATCAAAACTTCATTCCTTTTTACAGATGAATAATATTTCATTTTTCTGTATAAAGCCTGCTTTGTTTACCCATTCATTGGTTCATGGACACATTGGTTGCTTCTATCTTTTGGCAATGATGAATAATGCCACTATAAGCACTGGTGTGCACATATCTGTTTGAGTCCCTGCTTTCAGTTCTTTGGGGAATATACCTACAAAAGGAATGTTGAGGGAGAAGATGATTCTATACTTAACTTACTGAGGAACTGCCAAAGTATCTTCCACAGTAGCTATATCATTTTACTTTCCCACTAACAATGAATAAGTGTTCTTATTTCTCCACATCCTCTGCAACACATGGAATTTTCTGTTTTTTTTTTTTCAATAGCAGGCATTTTAGTGAAACAGAAACTGATTGTGGTTTGATTTGCATTTCCCTAAAGACTAATGATGTTGAGCATCTTTTAAAGTACTTTATGAATGTTGGTATATCTTCTTTAGCAAAATGTTTATTCAAGTCTTTTACTCACTTTTTAATTTGGTTGTTTGCCTTTTTCTTGTTCAGTTGCAAGATTTCTTTACATAGTCTAGATATTAAACTCTTATTTGATATTTCTTTCCTAAATATTTTCTGCTTTCTGCTAGAAAATTTATACTTCTGGAGCATATATTTAGGTCATTCATCCATTTTGAGTTGATTGTTGTATATGGTGTGAGGTAGGAGTCCACCATTGTTCTTCTTCATGTGGACATCCAGTTTCTCAGCATCATTTGTTGAAGAGACCATTCTTACCCAATTGAATGGACTTGTACCTTTCTGAAAAATCAGTCTGCCATAAATGTAAGGCTTGATTTCTGAACTTTCAATTTGATTTCATTGGTCTATATGCCCATTCTTGAGCAAGTACCATGATGTTTTCACTACTGTGGCTTTGTAATAAGCTTTCAGATCAGGAAGTATGACTCCCTTTTCAAGATGGCTATGTCTTCTTTTTCAAGATGGCTATGTCTAATAGAGACCCTTTTGCTTCTGTATCAGTTTTTCTTCAAGATGGCTATGTCTATTAGAGACTCTTTTGCTTCTGTATCAGTTTAATGATTGGCTTTTCCATTTCTTCAAAGAAGGCTACTGGAATTCTGATTGAGATTGCATTTACTTACTTGCTATTATTCATTCATTGTTTTCCTGATATCCTTCAGTTCTTTATATTTTCCTTTATCTCCTTGAGCATACTGAAGATCTTTTTTTTTTTAATAAAGTCTTTGTCTGGTATGTCCACAGTCTAGTCTACTGTGTTGATGTTTTATGGATTTTAATCCTCTTCCTTTAGATGGGCCATCTTTTCCTGTTTCTTTATTTGTCTTTTAATGTTTTGTTGCACACTGTACATTTTATATTTTAAAATGTTAATTCTGGGATTTAATCCCTGAGATGTTTATTTCTTGAATTTGTGTCCAACCACTGATATGACAGAGATTTTCTTGATTGCCAGGAGTTAAAAACAAACAAAAAACCCCACTTTTCATAGTCTTTGCAAATTGGCTTTGCATTGCCCAGTACTCACCTTCAGAGTTCAGCCCTCCTATCATTCGCAAAGTGCAGGATCCACACTTTCTCTTGTGAGCCTATGTCTTGACCTGGACTTGTGCTTGCTAATGACTTTAGGAGTTCCTCTGTTTACAGGAACTTGAAAGCCCTCTCTACCCCCAAAGAAACAGAACTTCCCCCCTCTCCTAGAAGCTCCACCATAGGATGTAAAGTCTTTGACCCTAGCCATCAGACCCAACTGTTTCTTATACCACTCGAGGTTTCCCAAGCTGCTCTGTCTGGAGATCAAATTCTTGGAAGAAAGGAGTGAGATGACAGTTTCCTATGTCAGTCTTTTCTGGTGGGAAGAGGGCTAGGGACCCACAAAGGAAGTGCTGGCTGGCTACAAACTATCCTGTGGAGGGGTAAAAGGAGGAACCTAAAAGAGTACCAGAAGCTTTTTCAATCGCTCTTTGAAGGTGCATGTTCCCATTTCAGCACTTCCTTAGAAATTCAGCCATTCAAATGTTTTCCATAATTTTCAAGAACAGTGCTATCTTTAAGACTCTTTTGCCACTTTTGCCTGAGGTGAGTTGGAACAGTGGCTATGCTCAGAGAACCACTGGGGAGCAGACAGAAGCTGGCAGTGAACTGAACCCTAAAGACAAAGAAAACCATGTTACCATGTGCTTTGCTATGTGATGGAGTGTGATGGCCAGCCAGAAGATAGCAACCCTGGAAAAGAAGCAAGCATTCTAGCTTGTGAAACCATGAACCAATAAATTCCTGTTGTCAACCCAATTATAAAATGGGCTAAAGACATGAATAGGCACTTTTCTGAAGAGCAAATATAGATGGCTCAAAAGCACATGAAGAGATGTTCATTTTCATTGGCAATAAGGGAAATGCAGATCAAGACTACAATGAGCTACCACCTCATACCTATAAGAAGGGCTGCTATTAAACAAACAGGAAACTGTAAATGTTGGGGAAGATGTGGAGAAATTGGGGCACTTATGCACTGCTGGTGGGAATGTATAATGGTGCAGCCTCTATGGAAGACTGTTTGGCGGTTGCTTAGGAAACTAAATATCGAGTTGCCCTATGACCCAGCAATAGTACTACCTGGTATACACTCAAAAGAGCTGAAAGCAATGACACAAACAGACATTTGTACACAGATGTTTGCAGCAGCATTATTCATAGTCACCAAAAGATGGAAACAAATCAAATGCCCATCAACAGGTGAGTGGATCAACAAAGTGTGGTATATACATACGATTGAATATTATGCAGCAGTAAGATGAAATGACATCCTGAAGCACATGGCAAGATGGATTAGCCTTGAAGACATAATGCTGAGTGAAGTTAGCCAGACAACAAAAGGATAGATGCTGTATGAATCCACTTTTATGACCAGCATAAAGGTATCATCTGAGGTTTATAATACAGAATATAGGGGGCTTAGAGATACATAAAAGCTAGAAATGGGTGAACGGTTAGCTAATGAGGTTGAACTCCAATGTAAGGGAATAGATAGAAGTGAAAGGGGCTCTCTAGAGGTTCTATAAGTAATATTACCATATTGAAGATGAACAAGATTGAAAGGGGTTGTACAGACCTACGTGTCCCAGTGATTAACACTAGAAATATAAAGTAGTTCTTGCAAGAACTATTTAAAAGGTATGGTTCGTGTACAAAGAGTGTTTAAGTCCAGGGTACAGGGAGAAAACTGCTATTGCATTTTTGGGCTATGTTTAAAAGGAAAACATCAGCACTAACACAGCACAACAGAGGCAAATAATGGTGGGGGAGGGTCAAGAGTTAAGAGGAGGTTTAGATTTCCTACTTGGCAAGGGTATGTTTATTGGTTTTCTTTCTCTTTAGATAATTTAGAAATTATCTAAAATTGAGAGTGTTGATGACTGTGGACTTTGGGCACTATATATGATCCCTGATGAATGCAGGCGGCTGAAGGATACACTGACTGAGAGGTAGATAGGTGAACAATGATGTACACTTACAAAAAAATGTTGTGCTGCTACGAAAAAGGAATGAAGTGGTGAGGCAAGCAACGAAGTAAATGAACATGTGGGACATTTGGTGAGACAAAATAAGCCAGAAACAAAAGAACAACTGTGGTATGGTCTCCTTTAAAAAATGCTTACAAGAGAACAGGGGCCTAGATTGTAAGCTTTTATAGCAGACACATTAAGTCTGGAGTGGTAGTTATTTCTGGATTTGAAGAGGCTGCTTTATATATATATATATATTTTTAAATAAAATATAAAATATTTTTGTTTATATTATAATATAATGTTTATATATTTTAAAATATTTATATATAAATATATAAAAATATTATAAACTGGTATTTAGAGATAAGAACGAAGCTGATCAGGTTGGGGTTAAAGTAATTCAGAACACAGGGGTAAGGAAGACAATGTCTGTATTTTAGAATCACACATACTCTTCGAGACCAAAGGAAGAAAGGTTTATTTGGTCTGAAGCTGAGACACAGGGAGCCCAGAATAAGAAAGAGGGCCTTTAATTTTTTATAGCTTAATGTAATGCCTGGATACGTTCAAAGAGTATATTAAGCAGATAATCAAAAAGTATTGGCAAAGTCCCTTGAGGGATGGGGGGAAAATTGTGGAACTATTAAACTTTACCATTAGGAAAACCCTGGATACTGTGCCAAACATTAGGGGCACCCAAATCAATAGGGCAAGCCCTTGATCTTGAGGCTTCCTCTAAGGAAACCTATGTAGGTAGCTGAGAAGCTTAACCTACCTATACTTATGCCTAAGAGTCACCTCAGATGTGGCCTCTCTCTCTAAGTCCAACTCTGCAAGTGAAACCATTGCCCTCCCCACTACATGGGACATGACATCCACCTCCTGGTGGCACAGGAGATGATCCCCAGGGATGAGCTTGGCCCTGGCAATGTGGGATCAACAATGCCATCCTGACCAAAAGGGGCAAACAATTAAGGTATCAGTGACTGAGAGAGTTCAAATAGAGTCAAGAGTCTACACTGGAGGTCACTCTTAAGCATGCTTCAGTTAGACATTGCTACCTATCATAACTTGCTAAATCCCAACCAAAACCATTCCTGCCAATCCTAAAGAATACCTAGGGCATTACATAAGATTCTACAAAGGTCCCATGCATTAAGGCAAGTTCTCATAACCTACAATTTCCAGGTGGTCCCTGGACCAGATAAGTCCTGAAATGCAGAGGGGCCAGCCCTTAAAGAATATCAACTAGTTCAAACCCCCTACCTCATTTATCAACAGCAGCTACCAACATGGAAAAGAATGAACATAGCCAAAATACTCCTAAAGTGTGGGAGAAAGATCAAAGGTGACAGTGGAGTTCTATGGAAGGTAAGGTTCAACAAATGAATATGATTACTGAATCATTATACTATTATTTCATTCTTCTAGCCTCCAGTACCCTAGAACGGCTAGAAATAAAGACCTAAATATGTGGAATTGTAACCCATACTAAACTCTGAAATCTGTTCTACAACTAACTGTT